>CAKAOH010022224.1:0-21041 GCA_916701665.1 Sebastiscus tertius
ACTTTTTTCAGACATTTTTTTTTTTTTACATTTTTTTTTTTTACATTTTCTGATTTTCAACACTATCAACACTATCCAATATTCAAATGTATTGTGATTACACTACAGGGACATTTACAGCAGCCATTCAGCTATCGCCGTGAATTATTAATCAAAGCTAGCTAATATTAGATGAAGCTAACAGACAGGTGGCTCTGACTGGACACCCAAGGAACAAAGTTCACATTAGAAACAAATAGACAATATCGGAAGCAGCTAATAAACTAACAATACCTTTTTCATTTAGGCACTTTTTTTTTCCTCAGGAAAATAGTACTAATTTTAGCTCCAAACGTTGCTAGAAGTCACATTTTGATTATTTTTTTTTTGGACTAAATGACTGCTTCCGGATGTAGATTTGTAGACATGACGCTTTTATTGTGAAAACCCCAGACGGGAAGTGTCTCTTCTTCTCTGGCGGAAGTGAAAGAATGAACACATCAATGGCAGCGACCTTGTTCAGAGCATGATGTTCATAACAGTTTAACTAGTTTAACCTCCTGAATATGCTCCTATATCCACCACACTAGAGACAGTCTGGTGTTTATAGTCTCCTCTCAACGTTAACATCATGTTCTCCTTCATCAAAGCTGCTGTCGGACTGACGGGGATCTGTCGAGCTCACGGTCACCAAGGTAACACTAGTCTGTCCTCATGGGACTGACTCTACTGTCTCTACTACATGAGATATATTTATTTATTCACTGGTTTGTTTTACAGAGACTGTTTACATTAGTAAGCATTGCTGTAAATGTCGGAGCTAGACACAATTATATTCTTGAGTGTTACTTGTAGTCTCTGGATGATACACAGTCACCCCAAAAACAACATACAGTTATTAAAGTAGGATATCAGTGAAGGCAATAATTAAGATATTACATGGTCAGGTACGGACTATTAACATGTTAACATGGTAACATTAACAGGTATTTTTTTTAACATTTTTTGTGTGCACTGTTATTCAACTATTTACTTTGCACAAATTAAGACTATTTATTTATTTATTTTATTTATTTATTTGCACATATATAAAACTGCACAAAATCCAGTCAATGAAAAAAACAAGAAATGTGTTTTACAGGGACTGTATACATTAGTAAGCATTGCTGTAAATGTCGGAGATTGACACAATTATATGTTTGAGCGTTACTTTTAGCCTAGTCTATGGATGATACACAGTCACCTCTAAAACAACATAAACAGTTATTAAAGTAGGATATCGGTGAAGGCAATAATTAAGATATTACATGGTCAGGTACGAACTATTAACATGTTAACATTAACATTAACAAGTGTTTTTTTTAACAATTTTTGCGTGCATTGTTACAAACATGTCTATTTATTTTGCACAAATCAAGACTATTTATTTATTTATTTTATTAATTTATTTATTTGCACATATATAAAACTGCACAAAATCCAGTCAATGAATTCGTCTTGAAGAGACATTTGTTCAAATTCACACATTTAAACTGAGTGGTAATATTATACTGCATAACTGTATTAGCAGTAATAAATGACAGATCTGTATCCTGCTGGTTGTTCCACAGGTCTTTTACACAGCCACTTGAAAGTCCTAGTAGCTGGCCTGAAGACGCATGAAATCCCTCCAGACTACAGTGGTAATCATTTATCTTCTTGTCGTTTATTTGTCATGATTTTTCATTGTTACATGTTTGCATGTATGAAGGCCTCTGTCCATGGTCCAGTATTTAGATTTTTTTTAAATCTTTGTTTAAGTAGGCACATTTCCCTGGTGCTGTATGTTACTGTTGTTCGTGATTCCTCACTCTTGTTTCTACTTCTGAAGATGTGGTGCTTCCGGAGAAATCCAAACTGAAGTTTTTGAACAAGGTGCCTAACTTCAAAAAGGCCAAGAAAGAGATGAAGAAGCTACGGGATATCCAAGGCCCAGCGAGGGCAGCAAATACCTTCACCACAGGGCAGTACGCTATTGTGGTGAGTGCATTTAAGTTCTGTAAACACTGCTGTTCAGTGATATCTGACAGCTGCTGGAAGCATTGAAGTCTATGAAGATTATATTATCTGCAGTATTTTATACCTTGCCCTCAATATTAAACCCTCAGTAACTATATATTAGCAGAGTCTGTTACATATTTCACAGTCCTTACAGGATATAATCACAGGATATCTTTAGGCATTTCTTATTACACTGCAACGTTTCACTTCAGCATTGCATTTATGTAAAATAGGAGAAGAACTATAGCACTTATGAATTCAATCATCAATAACTTTTTCTTTCCACCTAGCTTTCTCCCTCACACATGTTCTAGCTCTGCACTTATGTAGGGCTGCAACTAATTATTATTTTCATTGTAGATTAATCTATAGATTATTTTATCAATTAATCGATTAGTTGTTTGGTTTATAAAATGTCAGAAAATGGTGAAAAATGTCAATCAGTGTTTCCCAAAGCCCAAGATGTCGTCCTCAAATGTCTTGTTTTGTCCACAACTCAAAAATATAAATTTTACTGTCACAGAGGAGAAAAGAAACCAGAAAGTAGTCATGTCTAAAAAGCAGGAATCAGACAAATTTTACTTTTTTTTTTTTTTTTAATTACTAAAACCGATTTATCGATTATCAAACTAATTGACGATTGATTTAATAGTTGACAACAAATTGATTAATTGTTGCAGCTCTACACTTATGCCAAGTGAAAAATACAAAGTGGTTAGAGCATGACATTTAAAAGTGACTTCCCTCTTTCTCTATCTCTCTCTCTTTGATGCTCAGGCCCTAGGAGGAGGCTACATCCATTGGGGTCACATAGAGATGATCCGTCTAACCATCAACCGCAAGATGGATGCCCGGACTACATTTGCCCGCTGGCGCATCAATAGCCCATATAAGCCCATCACACGTAAAGGTCTGGGTCAGCGCATGGGTGGGGGCAAGGGAGCCATCGACCACTATGTGACACCTGTCCGCTACGGTCGTTTCATTGTGGAAGTGGGAGGAAAGGTGGAGCTGGGGGAGGTTGAGCACATCTTGATTGAAGTGGCAAAGAAGCTACCCTTCCCTGCCAAGGTGAGATGACTGATACTGTACATACTGTAATTTACCCACTGGTGTCTAATATATACTTTCACAATTTCAGTTAAGTTTGAGCACTTTAGTCAGAAGCATTTTTATGGTGATTCATTTGTATATGCACTCAGTTTTCAGTTTATTAGGTACACTTCGCTAGAAAAAGTCCTGCAGTAAATCCTACCTGCACAAAGGTCATATTGTTTGTTTTTCTCTGTGAAACCTTTTTAGAGAGGGGTTGATTCAACTTTATGTCATTTTGGAAGCTACAGCTTATGGTGCTGTGAAATTGTATTGCATGATACTGACAGGTATTTCTATTATTTTGTCCACCGCATTCATATCAATGAGGGCAGGCTGAATAACAGAAACACATCTCTACTCCTTCTGCCTCATTGAAAAATCCATTTATGAATATGCAAATATTTTTCATTTCAAAATTTTGACTATTTCATTGAAAAATCCATTCTCAGTGAATATGCACTCAAGGAGCCACGTGAAGTAGCAATAAGCAAAACAC
Source organism: Sebastiscus tertius (assembly GCA_916701665.1). Lineage (NCBI taxonomy): Eukaryota > Metazoa > Chordata > Actinopteri > Perciformes > Sebastidae > Sebastiscus > Sebastiscus tertius. The sequence goes on from CAKAOH010022224.1 coordinate 3,611, forward strand.
ATTTTTAGGAGAGGAAATGGGGTTGTATGAGGTACTTATCCATAGTCAGCATATTACCTACAGTAGATGAGAGTCGGCACGCTCCGAGTTTGGAGAAACAGGCAGGAGTACCGACACAGGAGCAAAGCAATGTACTGCTGTCGACGGGGCAGCAGCAAAATGTATTTTAGCCACTTAAAAGAAGGGCCCACCTAAAAAAAAAAAAATCAATATCCATTTAAGTGTACTCTATATTTAGGATATTTTCACCGCTTTACCTTGCCGTCAGACAGCCATTTCCGACGGGAAACTGAAGCCGTTTTGTCCATTTATACTCTCACCAAAGCCACTAGACTCCATTGAAGTAAACTGCGGTGGTAGACCAGCAACCCCCGCATTCTGCAAGATAAAATTAAGTTTTTTTTTGTCAATGGAGTCTGGTTGCTTTGGCGAGAGCACAGATAACGGTTTCAGTTCCCTGTCGAAAACCTAGACTGTATAGCTGTCTCACGGCAAGGCGAAAATATTCTAAATATAGCGTATAGTACACTTAAACTGCTATTAATTTTTTTATTAGTTGGGCCTTTCTTTTAGGTGGCTAAAATACCTTTTGCTGCTGCCAATGTCCACAGCTCTGTATTGCTTTGATCCTGTGTCGTTACTGCTGCGTGTTTCTCCAAACTCGGGGCGTGCCGACTCTCATCTACTGTAGGTAATACACTGACTATGGATAAGTACCTCATACAAGCCCACTTCAAAACACCCGAAATATCCCTGTAACTTTACTGCTGAACATCTTTAGAGGCCTAAATGCCTAAAAATAACTCAATACTTCCTTGCATTGTGTTCTTCCTATAGGTGATGAGCAGAGAGAGCCTAGCAGCCATGCAAAAGAAGCAGGCCGACATGGAGCAGAACAACCAGAATCCCTGGACCTTCAAGGAGATAGCGCAGGGTAACATGCTGGGTATCAGGAAGGTGCTCAGCCCCTTTGACCTGCACAACCACGGACGCTTCACAGGCAAATTCCACCTCCCGTGGAGGGTGTGACAGACCTGAAGGACACAAATAAATACACTGTAACACCATCCAGACCACACCATGGAAGAAGCAACCAAAATAATCATTTATATTTAGGAATCTTTTTTCATTTTTGTTTTTTATGCCATCATATTAGTGAAATTTGGTATTTTGGGATATTTCTTTCCATTTCTGCTTAAAAAAACTAATAAACAAGATTATGGATTTCAGTTTCACATGATGGCTCAAGTACTGTGACAATATTGAATTTGAAGGTCTTTCTGTCTCATCGACTGCCAACAGATGTAAAAAGAGAAGTGAAAACAAATCTCTACCGATTTCACGAAACTAGGAACAATGAAAAATAATAGGTCGAATGGAGATCTCCTGTTTCTATTTAAGGTGCAACAAGTGATAAAGGTTTAATTTGGAATTCCAATTACTGGTTTGTTAATTTGCTGGTAAAAAATAAAGTAATATATAAGAAAGACAAAAAATTCACAAAAACACAAAAAATAGTAACTGTCGCTGGGGTGCATCAATACCTGTTCTCTCATTTGTTGCAATAAACCAACTTCACTTGTGTTGTATTCAGACATGGTATAGAAGTAGATTTCAACATTTTCTCTATGAATGTTTACACTTTGAGTAGTACCCTAATGCCTGTAAAATTCAACCATTACATTTGCCGTTTGCTTTTGACAGCACCTCTACATGAACCTGCTGTCTGAGAAATTAGTACAACAAAGCTGTTTTATCTTGGTTTTATTACAATGACTGGCTAGCTGTACATTATCCCTTGCATACTGGCAAGCTGTTCAGATTTTACCAGCCAATACATTATCTTAGATTATGGACATAGAAACCCCACTATCATGCTTCGAGTTTCCAGAAAGGCTGATGAAAACATTCTTCTATTAGAAAATATGGTTGTGTCCGAAATTCCATACTAGCTTGATATTTAGTACACAAAAACAGTATGTGAGATATTTTCGTATGTCCGAAACCTTGAAGGTCCCATATTAAAAAAAAATGAGATTTTATGTTTTTTTAATTATAAAGCAGGCTTTAGTCCTATACAAAAACTGTGAAAGTATCGAAATACTCAATCAACAGGGAACTACGCCCAGCTCATATTCAGACACTCTGCATTTGAAACAAGCTGTCACGAATGTACAATATTTAGACCCTTGACACAATTTTAGACGTAACTTTCTAAATGTGTCCCAGTTTATTCCTGGTTGCAGGTGTATGTGAATGTCATCGGCTGATAGGAAGTACACATGGACCAGAGCTGTTGCCTAGCAACGCAATTCTGTTGCAATTCCGTCAAAATCACGAAAACTGGAGCGTTTCAGACAGGTTGAATACAGGCATATTTAGGCCGACAGTATGAGGAAAATAAAGGTTTTTTTTAAACATTACAGCATGTAAACATGTTCTAGTAGAAACACAAAATACAAGTATGAACCTGAAAATGAGCACGATATGGGACCTTTAACATGAAACCAATAGTACTATACAATGCACACTACTTCAGGTGAAATATTACAGTATGCAATGCCCAAAAATATCCCACAATGCAATGCGGTAGTTGACGGACAGCTCTGTAACATCAATAACGCTTCGATTTAACTGTTAAGTACAAGATTTCACTTTGCTAGGATTAATTTTATTTTAAATTAATTCAGACTTTGATTCTCACAAAATTGTAGTTTTGGTACCATGAGGTTAGCACTGGTTACCATGGTTACACGTTTCCAACCGCCAAGGAGGCTCTCAGGACGTAATGACGTCAGTTTCTGCTCAGTCAAAATGGCTTCAGTCCATTGCAGTGTACTTATGGGCTCAAAAGCCCTGCGCTAGGCCTCACAGGTAGCGTTTCCATCCTGGCTGGCTGTGACCATGTCATCGCTGCTATAACGTTAGCTCAAGGAAGACTGCTGTGTTTGCTTGTACTTGAGTTCTGAATATGAAGCCTCCCAATATTGTGTTTGGCCCTGGTAATATCATTATAGGCTGAGATGAATTGCTGCCTGTCAGGCTGAATTACGGGGGAAACTTAATGTATTTTTCACGCATGCGCATTGAATGTGCGCTAAACTGTTCGAAAACAACAGCGCGAAAACACACTAGCTCAGCTGTTGACAACAACTAGTCAAGTTTAATAGCCAACGTTATCAGAGATGAAGCCTGTTAGAGGTTCTAGCAGGGCCGCATCTAAAGCACCTAACCTGAAGAAGAAGAAACAAACAGAGCAGACTGAACAACAGCACCAGGTAAGAGGAGGTGAAGTCTGCAGCTGATGTTGACTATCTATCTGCACCAGCAATATTTGCACTACCTGTTTATATCATGTTTATAGCTTATTTTATATATTGTACATTGGTAGAATTTCATTTTTTTTATTCTTATTTTATTCTAACGTTTTTATCTATTCTTTTGTTACTATACTGTTTAACTTGCACCAACAAAACCAAAGGCACCTAGCAATAAACACAATTCTGGTTCTGATTCTGTTAACTTGCTTAATAATATTAAAGGTTCCATTATGCTCACTTTCAGGTTCATACTTGTATTTTGTGTTTCTACTAGAACATGTTTACATGCTGTAATGTTCAAAAAAACATTTATTTTCCTCATACTGTCGGCCTGAATATGCCTGTATTTACCCTCTGTCTGAAACGCTCCGTTTTAGTGCATTTTGACGGAATTGCAACAGAATTGCGTTTCTAGGCAACAGCTTGGGTCCATGTGTACTTCCCATCAGTTGATGACATTCACATACACTGCAACCAGGAATAAACTGGGACACATTTAGCATGTGTATTTTTAAAACTGCGTAAAGGGTCTAAATATTGTATATTTGTGACATCACAAATGGATACAAATCCTGACGGCTTATTTCAAATGCAGAGTTTCTGAATATGGGCTGTCTGTATTTCCCTGTGGATTGACTGTTTCGATACTTGCACAGTATTTATATAGGACTTAAGCCTTCTTTATAATAAAAAAACATGAAAATCTCACTTTTTTTATGTCCCCTTTAATGTTTTTATAGAAGCCGCTGCCAAAACCAGCACGGAAGAGGAAAGGTTAGAACAGCTCTGACCACCACTTCCTCTTCAAATGTTAGGTAATGATGCAATCACATAGCATACCAACCGCACTGTTTTCTTGTGTTGCCCTTGTTTGTGTCCTGAAAAAGCTGACGGCTCATCTTCAGTCCCTAAAAAAAAAGGCAGCAAAGGTGAGGAGAAGTGGAAGCTGATGCCAGGATCCTCCATCAGATCTCTGGAGAACATCATGGACTTGTCAATACTGTGAGTTTCACTGTGAAAAGTAGTATTTTCTTATACACTCAGTGTCCACTTTATTAGATACACCTGTAAAAATCTAATGTAATTCAATACAACAGCTCAGCCATACATTCTACCTTTACAAAGTTTTGATTGACACTGTTAGAGAGAACTACAGTATAAGTTCATTATTGAGGTTGTAGTTTGCAGTGGTGTTGAACTGGCTGCATTATATTGAGAGGTGTTTCTAATGTTTTGCCCACCCCATTTACAGACATGAAACTGTGACCTTAGATATAAACATGCAGTTGAGTTAACACCTCTCCAAAAGTTTTAACAAAAACTGGCCATTATAAGCCTTGTAAAGGTATCATATGTGGCAGAGCTGTTACACTGGATTGCATTAGATTGTTATCAGTGTACTTAATAAAGTGAGTGTGTCTTCTGACATACGTATGTATTGTTCATAGAGCAATAAACTGGCCATCTTATTGCAGACATGTGTCGGTATTGGTGTATACAAAGCTTCAAAGCTTCACGCCGCAAAAGTCTGTCTCCATCTTCCCTGTTTCAGTCCCCAGGACAGTGCTGCTGTCACACCACTGTACACAAGCACACCTCTACACACAACAACAGCGATATCCGTCTGAGAATAACTAATAATAATTAATGTTGAATATGAATAATGTGGGATTATTCCTTATTTCATGGGCTATTTTTGGATTTATACATTATTATTGCATACTTGTATAAACAAAACAACAACAACAAAAAATCCGAAACATTCGAGTACTGATTTGGAGGTTTAATACAATGATAGTGGTCAAAGCTTCGAAGCATTCGGGTCAGCCCTAGTCGGGTCAGTATAATTGAACCCATTTAAGCCAGCCATCAATTTTCTCCTCAATATTAGGAGGCACTTACTGCCAATGAATAGTTGTCAAAATCAACTTTGTAATGACACTTTGATCTGTTTTCCCAGAGCAACTTTTCCTTTGAAACTGAAAGAGAAGAAAGAGAGGCAGGAACATCTGAACATACTGAAAAACAGGTAATTTCTGAGAAGTCAAAAATTAACATGTTGATGAAGAGTTCCGGTTTAACCCCGGGTTTCCGTGTTACAACGGTGGTTCTCACCGGGGTACATCGGCATGGTAACTTATGCTGCACACATAACCTGCTCCGGAGCAAGGTTATGTTCAAGATAAGATAACAGATTAACGTGTATAGCTTTGCCTGCTGACCAATCAAAGCTCGGTGCGTGGATCGCAAGAGGGTCTTAGGAGGAAAAGAGTGTTCAGAGATCGGTGTTGTGTCGAGTACCGTTTCCGTCGATATGCGTTTCCCCCTACCTAAAACCTGAACCAACCCTTATCCCTAACACTGACTACAGAGGGGGGGCTCTAAACACTATCCGACGGGGGAACACTTCAACATAACACCGGCATATATATATATATATATTATGTATTCACTTATCTGTGTCAGCTTATTGAGCCGTATATAAAGTGCGACATGTCAGAGTCAGGCGCTTACAGTCCTGCACACTGTATGCATTGCCCTGCGTTACTTTGCCCCTGATACTTTTATGTATACTGGGGGTGATTATAGTATATAAAAGTAAGTAGTGCTATGAATTATGTTTTTATATTTATTTATTTTTTTTTTTTATTTGTTTCACACCACCTGATTTGTAGCTGAAAGAATAAGGCTAAAATTGTCATACACACCATCATTTCCTCAAGGGAATGAATAAAGTATATCCTGTATTCTTCTATTCTATAAGAATACACCTACACAATACTTTAATTTAATGGAATACACAAATGTAGTAATAGTCAGATCTTCTCTTGCTCTTGATGGGGCAGTGACATTATAAGCCTGTTAATTAATGCATTCATACAGTCAGTGATTCTTTTGCCAGCTGTCCTTCCTGCATTTGGCATCTGCACCTGTGTTACTTTTAGCCTCGATTATGTGTTTAACTTCTTTGTGTTTGTCTGTTATAGTTTTCTCTTTGTAAAATATGCTGCTCAGCTGACATAAGACTTGTCCATGTTTGTGATTGGTCATATGCTGCAAACACCGCCCCGTTATATGTAATTACGGCCACAGCTAGATTGGGAAGCTCTGGGTTGATTTACTGAGTTGATAACCACCGCTGTAGGGCCGCTTAGCATCATTGCAGTGTTTGAGGTTAGTGATGCCAGATAATGAAAAGATACCCTGCGTATGTTGAACTTGCTTCGTAGTACAGGCCTTCAGTGACATTTAACGAATAAGAGGAAGTAAAACATGATGTATGATCGTATCATCATGATACGATTCCAGTGATTCCAAATCCTCAATTTGATCTTCAAGTATTGAGTAGAAAAAAACCTTGATTGTCAACGATCATGTTGTTTGATCAGTTTTTTTTAGTTTTTTTGTTGACATATTTCCCAAACGTTTTTAGGTTTCTTGCTCAATGTGCAGAGCTCAAAGTTCCAGTGCAGAAACAAAAAGATTTGGAGCAATCATCTCAACGTCTCAACAAAGAGGAGGCCAAGAAGTCAGTGGTTGGAAAGACGACTCTGAACGCTCTGGAGGTGAGAAACACTGCGGTCTGAGGAGCTAGACGTAAAAATGTAATCTATGATTTATTTTTACATTGCAGTTAGTGCTGAAACAATTAATTGATTAGTATTTACAACAATTTTGATAATCCATCCATCATTTAAAGGAACAGTGTGCAATAATATGGGGGATCTATAAGCAGAAATGGAAAATCATATTAATAAGTATATTTTCTTTAGTGTATAATCACCTGAAAATAAGAATTGTTGTGTTTTTGTTACCTTAGAATTAGCCGTTTATATCTACATAGGGAGCGGGTCCTCGCTTCACAGAGCCGGCCGCCATGTTTCTACTGTAGTCCAGAACGGACAAACCACTGTGTTAACTTTTCCTGCCTGGGCCGGAGTCAATAACGTTACTCGCTCTGGAGTTAGCACCTGTCACTCCACTCAGTTGCTGGGAAACAAGACACAGGAAACCTCTGTTGGTCTTGAGGAGCTGCAGCATTTATTTCTGCAGAAACCACAACTTCCACTGTACATTCACTTGATATTCTCAGAGCTAAACTAACTCTGTCTTCTGCTCCACCAGATCACTAGTTCGCTCACACACATTCGCCGCCACTCTCTCTCTCTTGCTTCACCGCTCACTTCCCACGTACACACACACTCTTCATACTGACTCTGCTATTCTCCAAATTACCTCTGCCAGTTATTCACAAAGTGGGGTCCATGGCACTCTGTCAGAGGATCCACAAAATAATTTGCTGTATCATTAAAAAGTGCATATCTGCAGATGGGGATCATTTGCAGCAATAAAACAAGCATATTGTGTCCATTACTCCCGCCCACATTAGCTTTGGGCCAATAGAAACCCTGATGATTTTGACACACTGCAATAAGTTAATTATTTTAAAGTTGAAGCACTTACTGAAAGTCAGCTTTAGACTGATACATTTAAATATCTGGATTTATTGGGTTTACGTTGGTCTTGCTGCTGTTCATTTTCTGAAAGCTTTTAAGATCAATTACTTGAAATGTGGGCTATAAATGCTGTCAAGTTGAGTCCAAATGCAATTTAATGAAATCACCCTCTGTTTAAAGGTAAATAAATTATATTAACATTAAATAACATCGCAAATTTCCCTGCTGTGGGACTAATAAAGGATTATATCATCTTATCTTACCTTAATAAGATTCAGATTAAAATGTGTTTCTGTTTATCACGATGAAACGGGTCTGAAGTATTGAGGTTGAAAAGTTATAGAACACAAATAGCTCCTATGGCATCTAAGAGTACAACTAGTAGAAAGCATATGCTTAATCGGTGTTACGATTAAGAGGGGGTCTTTGGAACATTTTCTCCCCTCTAAGGGGTACCTGGCCCCAAAAAGTTTGACAACCCCCGGACCTACACTACTCTTACCACAACTGGCTCTAGATATGGCCATTCAAGGTTTCACTTTGGCCACCGTAGTTCTTCTACACGCTTGGCACACGGGAGAAGCTTCAGCTCCTTTAAGCAAGAAGAAAATCAATGTGAAAAATAATCAACACATCCATGATGGAAATAATTGTTAGTTGCAGTCCTAAATGCAGTAAACGGCATTATAATCCAGTAAATACAGCTACAGTGCAACTAATAATGTATGTGTAAATCAGTGTGTATAATTATCTGTAATATAAGTAAGTAAACGGTGTCTGTAATTGTGTTACATGATGTCTTCTTGTGTTGTCTGGGTTTCCAGAAAGACCTGAAGGCTGTGGTCCGTGCTCTGGAGAAGATAGACGAGCAGACTGTTTCTTTACAGCACACATGCAGTACGCTGAGAGACCATGTGGAGGAGGAGGAGGAGAAAGCTAAAGAGGTGCTAAACACTCACACATTCCAGCATACAGAAATAAAAAACAGAACAAAAGGTCTTTGTGCCCTGAACTTTTAATATATGGAGTTATTTTGTTTATATCATTATTCATTTATTCTGTAGTCGATTGTTTATTTGTTGAAACGAGGTAGGAGTTTCTTTGTCTGTTTTCTGCTTTGTCATGTTTATGCTGGGTTATTTAACTTCATGTCAAGTCAAGTCAAATGTATTTCTATAGCACATTTAAAACAACATGAGCTGACCAAAGTGCTTTACAGACATAGGCAGAATAAAAACAAGTCAACAGAGCAGACAACAAAATCACACACATCCATAGACAGAGACCAAGATAAAATCCATGCATGATCCAGGCATGAAACACAAATAAGAAATTTGTGTTTAAAAAATGAAACCTTGGTTTATTATTAGGGCTGTCAATCGATTAAAATATTTGATCGTGATTAATCGCATGATTGTCCATAACATCAGGCATCGCAATTAATCACAAATTAATCACACATTTTTTACTCTTATTGACATGGGAGTGGACAAATATGCTGCTTTATGCAAATGTATTTATATATGTGTATATATATTATTGGAAATCAATTAACAACACAAAAATATGACAAATATTTTCCAAAAAACCCTCACAGGTACTGCATTTAGCATATAAAATATGCACAAAGGGCTGTCAATCAATTAAAATAGTTAATCACGATTAATTGATAATTAATCAAAAAAAAAATTCAAAATGTACCTTAAAGGGAGATTTGTCAAGTATTTAATACTCTTATCAACATAGGAATGGGCAAATATGCTGCTTTATGCAAATGTATGTATATATTTATTATTGGAAATCATTTAACAACACAAAACAATGACAGATATTGTCCAGAAACCCTCACAGGTACTGCATTTAGCATAAAAAATATGCTCAAATCATTGCTTGGCAAACTGCAGCCCAACAGGCAACAACAGCTGTCAGTGTGTCAGTGTGCTGACTTGACTATGACTTGCTCAAAACTGCATGTGCTTATCATAAAGTGGGCATGTCTATAGAGGGGAGACTCGTGGGTACCCATAGAACCCATTTTGCCTCCTTCACGACAACTTAGTATGACATGGTTGGTATCAATGGATTATTTAGGTTTTTATAGTTTCATATCATACCAATATCTTTACTTCACGCTTTAAAACTGAGCCTGCTAAAACCTAAAATCAGCAATTTGCGGTTAATGCATTAAAGAAGTTAGTGGTAAAACAAATTTGCGTTATCGCGTTAACTTTGACAGCCCTATTTATTATATACATCAGTTATTCGTCCGCCTTCCTCTTTATCCATCCTTCTCCATCCTTGTACTGGTCTACAGCATCCAACTGATCATCTTTAAATCTCTCTGCACTCAAACATCCAGACATCATTTGTAAAGTTGTATGTTTTTAAATCTGTTTGGTCTTGATACATTATTTTCATAACATAGCTCTTGCCAAAACACTCTGGTGGGCATTTGTATTGTCATAAGGTTGTTTTTTTTTATAATTTCCAAGTATTTATTAACTCTGACAAAAGTGTCTTTTAGACTTTATTACATTGCGTAGGCCGTTTCATTACCGTAGACATCAGAATTGAGGTGAGAAGTGACTGACTGCATATCTTCATACGTGTCAATTTTTTTTTTTTGTCATTTTGACGTTGATTCCGCTGAACAGCATGTTGAAATGTGGTTGTCGTGTGGGAGCCGACATAACGGGTTAATTCTTGAGGAAATAAGTCTGAGCAATAACAGGAAACATCTTATCAGTTTTCTAATACACATGAATCATATCAAGGCAGAGATTTGCAGCGTTCTTACTGCACTTCTGTTACTGTCTTTCATTTATCTCATCTATTACATGAAGAGATAAAGATATCAAATTGTACTCATGCAATCCCGCTCTACCTGTCTGTTTTCACACAGCTCTTACAGATAGCTGCACAAGCAGATCTCAACCTTCCCCCTCTACCGCCACAAAAAGATGAAACAACATTAGAGGTGAGTATGGGTGGTGCACAAAGCACACTTTCACGAAATCTAGTTTTAGCTTGACTTGTCCCTGTTGCACAACAGCTGCAGCATTCATATTGCTCAGTTACTTTTTGTGAATAAGATGTCATAATGTCTGACTGGGCACTTCCTCTGCAATTTTGACAGGAAAGTCTCTGTTGTGCAAATTCTTTGTGATATTGTGAAAAAATATGTCTGTGACATGTATGGTTCTGTATTAGCTGAGTTGATCTTATCAACAGGATAACGCTTCGCCCTTGTTTCAGTTTCAGGGAACATTTTCCGAAACACTGTCAATACTCCACTTTTACTAGAAACACACAAAATCACACAGCAGTGCTTAATATTTTTGTTTACCTCAGGCTCGATTGAGAAAAATCATACCAGACTCTGACTCTGAGACCACCGCCCGGAAACTGGGAGAAATCCTGCAGAAATCAGAGCCCATTGAAGATGACCAGGCGCTGCTTCTAGAGGCACACAAACACGCAGATCAGCTCTTCAGCCCTGGCTTCACCTTGCTCAGTGGTGTACCTTGTTGAGACGGAAACCACCAGTTCCCTGCTTACACAGGTCTGAAATGGGTTTTTTTTTGTTTTTAAGGACATTTACAGATGTAGGAAGTTTGCAGGTGTGCGCACATTGTTGGGAGCTTTGGTGTTTGGGGAAATGTTACTTGGTCTTAATAATACTCAGTTCTACTTTTTGTGGTTGTGGAGTACCTGCAACAAAATGAAAAAATGGCAGCCACTATGTGCAAAATAAGAAAATGTCCAACTTTGGTGGCAACAGTAGTACTAAAAAAAAAGACACACTGAGGCAAACAGCATTTAGTAATTATTTGAAAGAAAAGTTTAAACCATCAGGTTTCTTTAAGTTTGGAAAAACAATTTGGTAAAGTACAAGGAGCATCATATAAGCAGATATATTAAGACAAAAACTGACATTCATTTCTACTTCTTTCTCAGTAAACCATTTTCTTTATTTCTTTTTTTGTATTATGTTTTGGAGTTTTGAAATATTGGAAGCTAAGGCAGCTACAGAGGCAGAACGGAAACAAGGGGAGAGGGGGAGGGGTGTGATATGCAACAAAGGTCAGCACTGCGGCCAGAATTGAATCACGCATGTTGCGGTTATGGGTGTGTTTTTGGATCTGGAGGGAAGCAGGGAACAGAGAAAGAGCCTGTGGAGACCGGAAGAAGTGAAGCGCCAACGCAAGTTTATACGTGTTGAGGTTGGGAAAGGTGATGGAAGATGCAAGCATCCACTTCCAAAAAAGAAGTTACCGCTTTAATAATCTTCACAGTCTCTGAACACGACACATACTGTTTTTGAACTCCCTGTGGGAAGAATGAACATTTAAGAGTCTGTCCACTCTGGATAAAAAGCTCTGTTTTCGCTGTCTACTTTTCTCTTTTTAGAGCACGCCACTTATTTCTCCAGATGTTGTCTCTTGTCTCGTCTCTCCCGTGTGTGTCTATCTCACTCAGTGACACGAGTCGCAATGCTTATCGGAACGTACTGATTTGATTGGCTGAGTAGCATCACGTGTGAAGATTTACAATGCGTGGTTTGTGAGTTTCCTGGGCCGCTAAACCAGTATCGTAGAGAAATGATCTGTCAAAATGTAATAATACTCAATCATTTAGTGGTTATAGGTCCAATGTATATAGCGATATAGCCTAAAATATCGAGATATTATTTATAAACCATACCGCCCAACCCTAGTTGCGGATATGTGGTATATGTCTTAACCATTCAGCTGCCTGTGTGCTCCTTCTCTAGTGCTTTGCCCTCAGTATTTTACAGCATTCAATTATATATAAGTGATTGAATTATAATTAAATTGACTGTTGCACTTGTTTTGTTTTTTTTTTGGGTAGAAAGTTCAGATTTTCTAACTTCTCCGTAGTCGAGCCTAAACACCAGAACACATAAACTTCATTAAACAAATACTGTACTTGTAAATAAAGACTAACTGGCTGTTCATAATTGAAATTCTTCCCTGTTGGACCTTGAAGCCCTGAGTGCATGCAGATGTGACTGTATGATCAGGTGTAATTAAACAGATGTCATTTAAAGGTTGTTTTTTTTATTATTATTCATGTTTTTAGAAAGAAAATAAATGTAAAGTGCTACCATTAATGACAGAATATATGTGCTTTTATAAACAATAAACAATAATAAAGCTATCTGTGCATAAATGAAATCCAGTCAGTACATACATTCACAATGAGATAATGACCCTGCAACATTATTTACTTTCTGCTCAGCATGTTGTGCTTCAGTCCTCTGAGAGTCTATAGCCATATAGTATGTACATTCATTGGTTTGTTAGGTACAACCAGTACCAGATGTATAGACTAGGACCTGTTTTATTCTAGACATCTTGAGCATGAGTTCAGCAGATTAATATACACTGATAAAATACATTCAGTCTCACGTTCCTTGGACCATAGTAGAGAGATAGTGCATGCAAGCTTTACAGTGCGTTATGTTGGAAGAGTCCACATGACATAGTAGGTTTACCCTAGGGCCAGGAAACTGGCACTGAAATGATTATGTGTTCACTTTGGCTTGTTATTTATCATGAAGGTGTTCCCTGCCCCTGAGCAAACAGACAAGATGATTCATGAATTCATTTTTATGCCCAATTATGACCCTGCCTTCAGCGTGTCGCAACAGAAGTTGCATTTCTGAAGTATTCAGTCATGTACTTTTACTTATGACACTTACGTCCAAATATCTTCTTGTCCTCAGACAGTAAAGAAACATGGCCTGGTACAGTGTTTGTCTGTCAACAGGATTACATCTCTACATTTAGGGAATATAACATTAATGACATTCAGTTATTTCTCCATTTGCTTTTGGATTCATTTTTAAAACGATGGCCTAAAGCACATGCTTTGCTTTACAGTAACTCAAACTCGTCTTTGATTTATTTAGACGGGTAACTTTTTTGGGGTGTGTGAGCAAATTGCGCAAATGGAGAAACCACTCAGAGACTACTCAAAATCTAAAAACATTGTTGACCTCTTTGTTACATCTGTGAGTTCTTAAGTGAGTTCTTGAGTGACTTCCTTCTTATGGAATCCATGGACTCATCATTGAAAAGTCTTTCAATTGTGGAGACAACTGAAGCTCTGATAGCACGGCCTAAGCCTCGGGCAGCAAACACATACAGCACCGGGTTAAGAGCACACTTGCTGTACACCAGGAACAGAGATATGTATTGGCCATATAATGCTCCATTATACAGCGACTTCCGATCAGGGCGTCCCTTGGCTAAGGCCAGAAGGAACCGACAAACAAGATAAGGCACCCAGCAGGTGAGGAAGAGGAGCATGGTGAAAAACAGCACGTGGTACATCCTGGTCATCCGGCGGGCAGTTGAAGGGTTGGTGGAGGAGGTCGGTGTGGAGGGCACTGCTTGCTGAACGGTGAGCAATACAGCCAGGTTGCTTCCCATGAACACCAGCAGGGGCAAGATGAAACCAGCTATCGTTTCTGTGAGAAACAGCCCCATGTGAAACCCCCCACTCTCCAGGCACTGGTATGTCCCATTGGTTTCTCTCAGGACGGCATAGTGGATGTACGGGGCAGACAAGATGGTGGCTACCAGCCATAAGATCCCACAGGCCAGAGGAACAGCCCAGGCGGGGCGTCGCAGTCGAGCCCACACGGGCCTCAGCAGACACAAGCATCGCTCCAGTGCCACGGCACAGAGAAGGAAAGCGGAGGCGTATAACCCCAGGCCTCGCAGGAAGATGATTATGTGGCAGAAGACACGGCCGAATGGCCAGCTGTAGTTGTTAGCGACGTAGCCCAACATGAGGGGAGTACGCAGGAGCAGCACCAGGTCAGCCACGGCCAGGTTCAGGACATAAATACGGAAACTGCTGGCAGCTCGCGTCTCCTCATTGCTACCTCTGCGCCGCACGTGACGATTACTCCGCAGTCCAAGTGCCCAAACCACCAGCCCATTCAGAGATACACCCACCTAGAGAAATCAAGAGAACCAATTTAAAGCAATGTCTATCAGATATAAAGCAGCTACATATTTACATATTTCCCAACTATTATTATGTAACATTAAGCAGCTCCTTTGTCAATGTGTCCAGCCCAATGTGTAGTGGTTGTGTACAATATTTATAGAGGATTTCTCACCAGGAAGATGAGCAGAGTAGCTGCTATCTGGATTCCCCTGACTGCATCCTTCTGCCAGGAGCTGCTGGAGCTGTTGTGGTGGGTTAGAAGCTGGTTCACTGCATTGACAGCATGTGTCCCATTCATATAGGCCATCACGGTGATGAGCTGAAACACAGTAGACATTGATTTGATGCCACAGATGCATAGATTTCATAGCAATTTTTTTCTCTTCGGAAATTTGACAGGAAACCATAAAATGTCGCAAATTGAAAGCAATCATTTTACCACTGACAAAGATGGAGATGTGTAACATGGATGATTGCATGGATTTCACATGTCAGTTGCCTAAAATGCAGACAGGCAGATGTCCACATCACACACCACAGACTTCCTTCCTTACTTTACCCCCGTTTTGTGTTGTTGCTGAGAAACTTTTCTGTGTTGCAGCACATACTAAAAGATAAAATATCAACTATATATTTTATCTTTTAGTTTTTTGCAACACAGTGAGTGTAGCACTGCAATCCATGTCATATCTCTTCAACTCCACCAAACACACTTGTTTTTAGCACTTAAGAGGACATTGCATTGACTTACATTCGTTTGCTGGATACTTACTTTAACCATAACCATAACCACCATGTTTACCCCCTAACCCTTCGTTATTCTTTTGAAAATCTAATGGTTAAACACACAAGAACTATCTTTTTGTCCGCAAATGAGAGTTGAATCTCCACAATGTGACCATATTTTTGTCCCCACAGCCTGACTAATACAAGCACACACATACACATACTTACAGGACTTGTGTCAGGTGTTGTATTAGCAGTAATGATTACAAAGGAATAAATCTGTTATATTTTCCTGCAGCCCCAGGGCCCTGCCTGCATGTACATCTAGACCAGGCCTGTTTGTGTGCAGCTGGAATGAGATCAGCATGCATGCAAACACTCCTGCGTTAATGAACACACCTTTTGGTCTCCTTACAGTAGTAACACCGCTAACCTTTGTCAAAGTTACTGATTGCAGTTGTGGTTCCTGGATTAAAAGCTAAAATGTCTGATTTCTAGAATCTACAGTAACCAAAAACTTTAGGATTTACAATCTATCTGTGTTTTTAAAAAGCTGCTTTACATCATTTGGATGATAATTTAAAGAGTTTGCTTCTTACCTGCTTTATTTGCCTATGTGTGGGGGGGAAATGGAGCAGCAGATAAAGAAAGAAGGAGTGCCTACAGGCTGTTATAAGAACAATCTCTCTCTCTCTCTCTCTCTCTCTCTCTCTCTCTCTCTCTCTCTCTCTCTCTCTCTCTCTCTGTCCCCTGTGTGTGATTGCAACACACACTGCTTCCTATGAACATATCTGTATCAAAACAGTAGTTTCGATATTATTCCTCAGCAAAATGTCAGTTCCTGGTACAGAGTTGCGCATTAAACTTCTGAATGAAAACTTCAGTGAAATGGTTAAAAAGTGATAGAAAGCATTTAAAAGATTATTAACTTTTAGATTTCTATGATTGTATACAATTTTCTCTTCAGTAAGGAACATAATTAGTGTGCTAACTTCGGTGATGCATATTCACTTCTATTACTTCATTATGCTGTCCATGAACTGAGGATGCATACAGTATATAACTTTTTATTTAATTGTTTTTCTGTCTAGTTGTTGCTCCATTAGCCGATAAGATTGTGAGAAGATAAGAGTGGCAGCTGTCATCATCAGTGTGAAACCATTAGGAAAAAAAAAAAAAAACTAAACAAAACTGTGGTTTGCTGAATATCCTGCAGTCACAACTGTTCACCATAGGTACTGATCTTATCATTGGAGCTGGTTGAGTAGGAGATTTTTGGTCTCTTTTAAATGCACTGAATGCTTTTCAGCTAAAATGACCATACTTAGACCTTATGTAGGTGTAACAACCAGAAGTCTGGCGATATTCTAAGTTTTGTTATTGTCTACAAATCCCAAGAAAAGACCAAAACAATTGTCCGTCTCTCAGTCATTTTTGACTCTCAGCCTCAAGCCGATGCATTTCTTCTGAAGAGGTCACAGTATGTACTAATAATAATTAGTAATTTATTAATAATTTCCTAAAACAGCTGGGTATTAGTTTTGAACAAATGTTACACAAAAAGATATACACTCACCGGCCACTTTATTAGGTACACCTGTTCAATTGCTTGTTAACACAAATAGCTAATCAGCCAATCACATGGCAGCAACTCAATGCATTTAGGCATCTAGAGGTGGTGAAGACGACTTGCTGAAGTTCAAACCGAGCATCAGAATGGGGAAGAAAGGGGATTTAAGTGACTTTGAACGTGGCATGGTTGTTGGTGCCAGACGGGCTGGTCTGAGTATTTAAAAAACTGCTGATCTACTGGGATTTTCACGCACAACCATCTCTAGGGTTTACAGAGAATGGTCCGAAAAAGAGAACATATCCAGTGAGCGGCAGTTGTGTGGACGAAAATGCCTTGTTGATGTCAGAGGTCAGAGGAGAATGGGCAGAGTG
>CAKAOH010022225.1:0-12813 GCA_916701665.1 Sebastiscus tertius
GCACGCCAGGCGGAGAGAGAGCAGGGAAGCCTGCAGCCAGACAGCGTCGATGCTGCAGGACCAACCAGGTGAGACATTTGATTCTCCAATTTAGGATTTAGAAACTGTTTATGTTATGCTTTGGTCACAAACAACAAGAGCTAGAGTATTAGACAGTTTTAGAAAATGTGCCAGTCAGCTTTTAATTTCAAGTTCATTTTTAATGTCCTTGACTTGAAAATCTTCTTGCAGCCAGATGTAAAATAGATAAATGTTGTATCTTTAAAATCCTGTAAAATCCTCTGCAGTGCATCTGATGTAGATTTCTCTTGTGAGGTTATTAAAGTATGATGTTAAGTAATAAGTTTACTGGAGCCTGACGTCCTCTCATGTGTTACTGACCTTCCCCAGATGCTGAACCGAAAGCGCCAGCACTCTGCTGATACTGCAGACCCTCCCTAGAAGAGGAAGCGGACCTCCGTGGCATACAATAACAGCACCTTGTGGTGTGTATTCAGTGTTTTATTAAACCATTCCATATACAAAACCGACATTAAGTTACAATTTATACATACAACTGTAGATAAAGATGTGTAACATACTGCAAAAGCTGTACAAATAATCTTTAATATTCAAACAGCTTTTTTCAAATTTACATTCTGCTCATTCATTTGGGCTTAAATACACTCGAACACACAGCAACGACCCCGTCATTAGTGTTTCACTGAAGAGTTTTAGGAGAGTGCTTCTGCTTCCACCATTACTGTCATGAGTAATAACAACCCAAACTGTAACAACCTGTTACCCAAACTGCTAATGACCTGTCAGAAAAAAATAACATAAGGCAAGATGAACTTTTAACAAGCGTCCCTGTCAACCCCACAAAGCTCGGAAAAGAACTACAATGTGTCTGCTTAGAGGTTCACGAACAGACATACTGACTTTGAAGAAGTTCAACCGCTGTCACTCTAACCAAAGTGGTGCTGTATTATATAGATGGAGATATAATATAATTTCACTTAATTATCACTGCTACAGTTTACCTGTAGTGGTGCGCAGTGCATGACCCGTGCAGTCTGTAAATATTGATACAACTTTGAAATGAAAACAATCCCTAGCTCAGTGGTTCCCAACCTTTTTGGCTAATAAACCCTTTAAAATTAAAAAAAAAAAGTCAATTTGACTATTCAAATTGTTTCATTTGTGGGATTTTAGAGGTGTCCAGTATTTATTTAAATAGATTAAATGTGTGTAACAGAATCATTGTTCTCTCTTTTCCCTATAATCATCTTGTGACCCCTGAAAATGTATCTTGGGACTCATTAAGAGATGTCGCACAGGATGGTAACCACTACACTATCAGTGTTAACTGTCAACTTTAGTTTTAGAGTCCTACATTGTTCAACCAATATGAATGCAAACACTTTAAAGCTCAAAGTCAGCACTTAAACCTGACAGTCACTGTTTTACTTGAAATCCAGTGCGCTGGAGTAACAAACATCATCCAAATACTCACAGACTGAAGTGTAAATGCAGAACAACATGTATATGTTTGGACAGTACTAAGATTATCTCACACAATGACATACACAAAGGACTAAAAACAAACAGTCCTGTCGTAACAGATGCAGGAGCAGCCTAGAAAGTGAGAAAGATTGCGCCTGGGATGCAAATAACAAAACCAGGCGGCAGAGAAAGAGAGTGTCGGTGCTATAATGGCACAGCCCAGTTAGAGTCCATATCAGAGAAGCAGGTCTGCATCAACCACGGCCTCTTTACTTGTAAAGTCCCAACCTTCAACCTCTTTGGAATCTCTATCATTTCAACCACTCTGAATCCTTCAGCAGACGCGGAAGGAGGTTGAATCTTTTGGCAAAAATCAGTTTGTAACAGCGTCTTATCAGCCACGCAGAGAAGTGTGTGTGTAACAGTTGCCAGAAGGTACCGGCATCATAAATAGCATGTTATATTAGAGAACGATCCAATGAAGATCTTTGGACTTCACGAGGAACCGGATCTTCTCTGGACTGCATACAAACAAACTATTTTTTTTTTTTATATAAATAGAGTTAAAACAATTCTTTCCGAATGCTGGACAGAAGTTTTCTTAATATGGCCTGTTTGTCCACAGAGTGTGCTCATGTGTAGAAGTGTGTGAATTCCTCAGTAAAACACCAGCGAAGGTTTGGCTCAGGACTGCCCCTCCTGTCTCTGTGTTCCAATCACATGAGGGTTCAACTGAGTGATGATAATGGTGATGTCATCGCGGTACATGCGAGCCAGCTCCTCGGGCAGCGACAGCATTTTGGACAGCCTCTCGTGGTCGACCGTGCCGAATTCGTTGTTTCCCACCGCGTGACGCATCAGGTGGGTCGCTGAGTTCTGATCCTCGAAAGCCGAAGACACGCGAGCCTTTCTTTCTTCGAGCAGCCCCTGCATCTGTCCCAGGGTGACCTTGTAGCCGCCGACTTTGAGGGGCTGGCGCTGGTGCACCCCTGTTAAATACTCGCCGACAATACGGACCACTTCCTGTCTGTGGAGGGTCTCCCAAAGGCCGTCAGAGCCGATCACCTGCGGGACAGACAGAGGAGAGTTGGAATCAGAAAACACACGATTGTGACAAGTAAAGTTACTCCCATAAGTTGTCGAGCCTACAGTGAGATCAATAAATGAGCTTCATTACATAACACTTCATGTCCAATTTGAGAAACACAACCTTTGTCTGCAGAGGTCATAGAGTTCTCATTTCAAACAAACCGGAGAAATCAAAAAGTCAGCCATAAAAAATGCAAACATGAGCTTTGAAGCTAATTCCTCTAAAGAAAGACTGTTTTTTGTAATTTTGCATTAAAAAGACACAGCAAACTCTCTTTTTTTAATACCAAAAAGATTCTAGGAAACAATCTTTGATGAGCATAACGGTGCAAACACCGGCATGAAAGGCACATTTATCAGCCAAGGATTTCATTATGTAATTTGGCAACATATCAGAATAAATTAGCTGTGACTGATAAAATCTGCCCGCGATGGCTGTCATTTCACGCTTCCCATCTAAAAATGCGAATCCAGATCCATAATGTGTCTACTATCATTCTAGCATTTTGTAGATGGTAGAAATCTCCTCTTCGGTTACAGATCTCTGTGTTGCCGGCCGCATCTCGATTAACTCAGCGATTCACATAAGTCTGGTGATGGCGGTTTATACCCCTCGGGGAAACAGTCGTCCACTCAGAGAAAACTTGAATGAGATCCACGCAGCTGTACAAGTTGTCGAAAGTTGACTTTCATAAATTGCAACTGATTGACTGAGTCTGAATATCAGAGTAGAAAAATCTCCTTTTGGACATGATGTTATGCATCGCTGTGATTTGTAAACAAATACGGAGAGGATTTGTGTTGTCTCACCACGAAGCGATCCTGTGGCCGTAGTTTGTGGTGCGTGATCTCAGGCTCGGCGGTCAGGTAAGGGGGTGTGTGGTAGTTTGGAGGGATGAACTTGGTGTGCTCGTTTTCATGGAGCTGATCGGGTCCAGACTCCAACACACACTTCTGGAGTTCAATACTCCACTTGAACTTCACATCCCCAAACGCACGGAACGGCATGAGGAGGCCGAGCAACCGGTCCTGATGAAGAAGACGGCAGAAAGAGGGGATTTTAATAAATGCCGCAACAACAACAACAACCACATAGAGCAGATAAGTAGGTGTATTACCTGACGTATAACCGTCTTCCTCTCCGATGGAGGGTGTTCACTTCGTATCCGAGCCACCTCATCTTCATTCTGGGCGCTGTGGTCATTAGAGAGAGTGTGACAGCTGAATGAACCGTCCTCCTCCTGCACCCCCAACACCGCCCGAGCGTCTCCAGAATTGGCTATATACCTTAAGAAAGGAGAAAAAGCAAGTGGTTCAAATTTGTTATGTAACACATTGACAGGTTTGTCAATTGATTGTGTGTTCATGTATTTATCCTCCTTACAGGTCTGATCCATCGATGTGAGCCACGCAGGCCGTTGCTCCAGAAAAGGCCACCCTCAGGACCCAGTAGTGCAGGAAAGCATTCGGATCTCCGACCTGCATGGCAGAGTAACGCTGTGAGTCTCCAGACAGGATGTGGTACATGGTTTAAATTACATACGGAGGGAAAGACACCTGAGCGCATTGATCCATTAAAGTTTAAATTTAGATGCTCACATTTTTTTTTGCACTGCTGCCACGGGGCAAAGGTGACATTCAATATGTATCTTAATGTGTGAGACGACACTCAGAACAAATTTAATGACTTGCAATTTGACTCAGACATGAAGAGCGGTGACTGGGAGTTGGTAACGGCATTGACATTGGCAACATATGTTTAAAATTTGTGTCTCATTATATATAGTGGTTTAACAATGTAGGCTTACAGCACATGTAGACAAACTGCATGCCATGAAATCTTGTGCAACATATGTGATACATAATGTCACAGTGCACGGCCTTGGGCTAAAAACGTTGTTTGTCAAGTGTCAGATTAAACCTTGAAAGTTTAATTTTACATGAACTAGTGTTAAAAGTAGGTCCAAATGTAAAAATGTTAAATAGAAATTCAGCCTCAAAAGGTTTGACAAATTGAGTCAAAGATACTCAGACTTTGACTTTGGAGTTAAGTTTGAGGAGTTGACTACTCAAGTTTCAAGTTTGAGTAGTCAACCCATCAAACTCAACCCCCAAGTCAAAGTCGGAGTATCTTTACTCCTCCATAGCAGTGTTATCCAAGGGCCTATTTCACTACGGACATTCGCTGGCCTGTTATGAGATTAACTTTGATTCACAGATGATTTATTTGTTTACGGCTCTTAGGGGGAACATCTGAGTTCCTCAGAAACACAAGATGCGTTTAAAAACATTTCATGTTAAGACAGTAACAGTTGCTACCTGAGCCTCCAGGGACATGTCATTGTCCAGCCTCTTGAAGGCATTCATCAACGCCTCGCGGGTGTCTGGAACTTCTCCTGGGCTGAAAACAGAGAGAGAGAGCAATTTATGTGAAACAGACAGAAACAAAGCCGGAGGTTGAAAACAGATACCGACAACAGCACTATTGGCAAAACAACAGACGGGCCAAGTAGGTGTGGGCGTGTTGCTACGAGGTACAGAAGAAGATTAAATAAGAAACCAAGAAGTCCAGTTTGAAATGTTAGGAAAAGCCAAGAAACCTGACAGCAAATGAAACCCTTTTGAAACAGGACTGTACAACTCAAAAGTTTCTCCTGCAGTGTCCTGTTTTTTTTCTCAATGAAGCCTGAATGAAGAAGTCTGCATTTTTGCCACAGTGCTTTTGTCTAGACTTTGTCGTGTATCCTCTGCTGTGCTTCCCAGTCCTCACCTGGTGAGATCTATTAACTCCTGCCAGTAGGTTCGGAGGCTGTTGAAGTAGAGAGTCTGAGCCTCCCTGCTGAAGTAGTCGTTGGGGTGTTTGTGCCACTGCAGGATGGGACTGAGGGCCCTGCCGGCCTCCACCGCTGCTTCGAGCTCACACAGTGTGTTGTGGGGCAGCAGAGACACAGCTATGTAGTAAAACAACCTCTCACTCAGCGCCTGGCAGACAGGAGGAGAGTTGGAAAAATAACATCAATGCAACAGGGTATATAGAAATGACTAAGGAAAATACAAATAAAGTAATCTTGTTGTAAATGGATTCTAACATCTAACATACATTAAAAGAAATTATGGAAAATTAAGAGCATAGTAAATATATCTGTTCCTCCAAACAGCCAGTTTATTAAGTTTACAAACTTAATACTTTGGTGCTTCAGGCTCTTCTCAGCATGCACATGTTTGAAAATGTATTGTTTGCAGACTAATTCAACATATTTAACCCAACAAAACAGTCAAGAACAATAACAAGAACAGAACATGTGACACTAGATTATCATGATAAGTAGCAGGGTCAGCTTTACCTGTGCACAGGCACAGCCGGCATGGCCATCGAACACACCCAGCAGCATTCCTCGCGTCTGCAGGCATGTGGCTGCACTTCGACGGTCTTCTATGGGAGCGTTTGCCGGCAGCTGGTTACTCTCAAAGCCCATCACTGACGACACATTCTTCCCATCAAACTCTGGCACCTGGAACATATAAAAATGATAGGATGAAAACCTAAATGTAGAGAAAGCCAGACGTGTATTTTTGTTTGCATGAATGAGCCCACAAACCTTGAAGCTGTACTCGTTGGCTTTCAGAATAGAGTTGACCTGCGGGGGCGAGAGGACGTAGCTGCGGAGCACGGACGTGGTTTGGTAACTTCTTGAGTGCTGGTGGCTCTGCCATGTATGAGAGGGCCGTCTTGACGCGGGTCGGTGAGTGACGGGTCCTAACTGGGCCTGTTGTTGTTGGCACGGTAACAGACTGGAGGCCAAGACCTTGGCACGGGGCAACCCCCTGAGCAGCTGGGATGTCACAGGCATGGCTGAAGGTGCACTGCAGGCACATACACAAACAGCAGACAAAACTATTGAAGAGGCATACTGCACATAGAGAGCTCAGAGAGCAACAGCTGGATGTGCTTTTAAGAAGCACTCCTCTAAAGAGAACAGAGTGGTCTCTCTATGCACCATTAAGCTAACCTTGTGAAAACAGAGAGACATTATGTGGTAAGGTTGAGACAGGTTCACAGCAGCAGGGCCTTACATTAGTCCCTCCAAAACACCAAATGCAGCTGAGGATTTGGTGTCTAAATAACCTAAAACCATCAACCCACCACACTTTTGAATACTCAAATATGGACATCTGAATATTTTTTACAGTCCAATCTTTTGTATTTGCTCTGTCTGCCACCGTTAACATATTACGCCCGCGAGCAATTCACATTAAATCAGAACACTGGTTTAAACAGGTTGTTGATTAACTCCCTGTTGAGCTGGGGGACTCTGCAGGAACCTCAACTTCCATCCCTTTTCTCTGCTCCCTGGATGGTTATTGAGCCTAATAACATCAGACAAAACTTAACGCTATTCCCATGTGGTGAAATACAGCCATCTAACTGGAAAACTAAGAGCAAGGCAAAAAAGACACTTGGAATACAATTTGTGTGAATATCAGAGCCAGAAATGGAAAAAGTATTTGAACAATTTTGAAAGGTAAAAGTTGTTTTCGTGCGTTAGGCAGGTCAAATTCATGCCTCTGTTTCTGCTGCACCTTGCAGCTATTTACAGAAGAGTAAACAGACCAACAACATCTATAATACACACACTCAGTTACAAGGTTATTAGGTACACCTAGCTAAAGGATTGCAGTCTGCAATAGATCCTTACCTCCATGAAGGTTCGACTTTAGTTGAAACTGTTTTAGAGGGGTTCAACATAATGATCATTGTGGGGCTGCATTACTTTTAGCTATGTGTGCCTCATAAACTGAGAAATGAGTCTATTTCTAAAAGGAAAAATATCTTTTCATCTTGCATGCACAACCTGCTCAGTGTGCATTCAGTGTGGGAATATTATGTGGGTATATTATTGTAACCTTGTTAAGTGTTGACATGCCATAGCCTCACACAGAGATATTATAGAGCATTGTGCAAAAACACAGTGACAGCAGCTGACTTTTAATGTTGAAGTTTCAGCACAGCTCACGTTTTTGTCCTTGAGTCACCCAAAAATGAATATTAGGAGAGTAGCCCCACCACAGCATGTACTGGCTTCTGGCTTGAGTTACAACTCTGCTCTCTTCTCCAACTATAGATCAGCAGAGCTAAAAATAGCTTTGGCAAGAATCTCAGCCCCTGACATTTGGATCTTGAGAAATGCTCTGTCTGGTCATCATGACCTACTGAACTGGATCCGGGCTAAGTAACGTTATCTCCATATAACCGCCATATAAACGCCATATGACATAAATATTCATCAGATATGTGTGTTTATATATAAATATATGTTCTTGCCTTCTTCTCTACCATCATCGTTTAGCAACTTCTTTAAATCTAATTCTCAAATTCATTCACATAATACTAGACAGGTTAATCATCTTCACCTGGACATGGCCAGTACTCCCTCAGATATCGTGGTGCACAAATGAACACCAAAACACATGTTATCAAGAGCTCGTTATCCTTAGAACATTTTAAAAGGAAATTATCATCACATTTAATTCATGATGTCTAATTATCTTTTGATATGTTTAGATATATTTTATTTTCTTCTATACTGTTTTTTGTATGTATTTCATTGTTTTTATTGGATTGTTTTCCACTGTTTGGTTGTTTTTTTCTGCACATTTTGTGTACTTCTTGTTGTTGTTTAACCTTTGTTGTATTTTTTAAATTATGTTAGTTTAGATCTTTATTACTTTTGTTGTTATTGTTTATTTTTTCTCCTGGGGTTTGGAGGAGGTCCTTTGTATAAGCCTGTGGCTTCTTGACCTCTCCTGACACATTTCTTGTTTGTTTTTTCATTGACTGGATTTTGTGCAGTTTTATATATGTGCAAATAAATAAATAATTAATAATTTTTTTTTATTACTTTTACGTTACCAAATGAGTAGTTATACCAATTAAATGAAATGCAAAAGCATGACAAAATCAAGGTCACTGGAAATAAAAAAATTGCAAACAGAGTCCAATTATCTTGTACAAATACATAATATCACCTTATTATACAGTTTAAGGTTGGATTTGCACGTTTTTTCTTCTTACACGTGAACAGATTGTATTACACAATAACAATACAGTAACTTTCAATGAGTATCAACTCTATTATGTGTATGTGGCCCTAATACTCCGTCGTACCGTCGTACCATAGACCTACAACAATGATAAATAAAAAGTTAAATGTAAACAAAAAACAGTTATTCATTTCCATTTTCAAAAATCCACAAGAAGCCACTGCAGAGGAGCTAAAGACCCTTGCTTTAGTGGATGTGTCGCTTTTATTCTGAAGGTTTCCCCGGACCGGAAGTGTGATTGTTGTTGCTGGTGCTTGGATCACAGAGGCGAATCAGAAAATCAATTAAGTTATGAAAAATACCATTAATTGCCTTTCTTTGTCACCGCAGCTCATGAAGAAATGGCGGATCTCCAGACGTCGTACATCTGAGGAGCAACACATCGCACCTAATGGCGTTTATTCCACCGATAAAGACCAGTTCAATCGACAGGAACATTCACGTTTTATAGGTGAGTTAGCTTCAGAGCTAACTAGTGGAGTTGACATTAGCTGCTCGGCTAATCTAGCTTGTAGGTTAATGTGTTAATCCACGGCTGATATCCACTGAAGATGGAGCTTGTCTGTCATTACTACGTGCTGAAGAGGTTGTGTTTCACCACCTACCGTCAGTTTTCACCTAAATATTGTTAATTTCTTGTTAATACAGAGACAACATCAAGCTAGCTGAATGCTACATGAAGATAGTTTCAGTTTAATACTGCTAGCTGGATTCGCTTGATTGCTCTCTGTCTGTCTCTCTGTAGGACTGCAGAGCTAATGGGTGTTAGCCATTTTTGCTAAAGTAGCTCGATAGCTAGCTACTTAATGGTGTATTGTTTACAGTGTAAAATACACCAAGTCCAGAAAATGCAACCATCTGTGTCCTGTGATGTTAGTTTATTAACTACACTGTGTAATATCCTGGCTTCATTAGGACATAATAGATTAGAAAATGATAGATACACTGCAGTAAGACTCTTGGTGACTGGCTTCATGTTTTCATAGCGTAATAGTTAAATAGTAATAACATAAAATAGATGAAAAATACACCAAGTCCAGATAAAACATCTGTGTCCTGTGATGTTAGTTTATTAACTACACTATCTTGGCTTCATTAGGACATAATGGATGTGAAAAAATGATACACTGCAGTAAGACTCTTGTTACTGAATTGGTGACTGGCTTCATAGCATTATAGTTAAATAGTAATATAATTCAATTAAAATAGTGGAAATACACCAAGTCCAGATAATACACCCATAGGACATCTGTTTCCTGTGATGGTAGTTTAGTAACTACACTGTGTAATATCCTGGCTTCATTAGGACATAATAGATTAGAAAATGATAGATACACTGCAGTAAGACTCTTGGTGACTGGCTTCATGTGTTCATAGCATTATAGTTAAATAGTAATAAAATAAAATAGATGAAAAATGAAGAAGTGACTTGATCCAATTCAATTACAACAAATAATAATACATTTATTTATATAGTACTTCTCAAAACAGATGTTACAAAGTGCTTCACAAGACAATAAAAGCAGATAAATAAAGTAAAAGATATGGTAACTGTTAAAACAGAACATCAGACAATAAAAGCAGGTAGAGTACAACAAATATGGTAACTGCTAAAACAAAACAGAACATCACAGAACATATCAATAATAATAGAAGTGGTAAAATGGTAGGACAACTTGATAAAACAAATATACAGTATATATACATAAATGTGTATAAATGTACACATGCATCCAGAAACAGATGTATACATACATATATTTATACCCTTCTACTATATGAATGCTATCCTAAAAAAATGTGTTTTCAAAAGTTTTTTAAAGATAAAATAAGCTATTGATAATGGTAAGCTATTGATAATAGTAACTGAAATATGTGATATTCTAGTGTAGGTACATTTTGGAGCTGAAACAATTTGCTTATTAATTGGTTAGTTGATCAACAGAAAATAAATGATCCTTTAAGTAATTTTTTTTTAAGCAAAAATGGCACAAATTCATTGGTCCAAGCTTCTCAAATAATAGTATTTGCTTGTTTTCTTATTCTTTTGTGATAATTAAATGTATCCGTGGGTTTTGGACTGTTGGTCAGACATAACACACAGTTTGAAGATGTTACCTTGGGGCTTTAGGAAATTGTGGTGGGCTTTTTTCTAATTTTACATTTTATAGACCAAACAATTAAACTATTCATTTTACGAAAATAATCACACACTAATTGATTTTTTTTCTTGCAATCTATAGAATTACAGAAGAACATCTTCCAATCTGATGAGAATGAGTTGATGGTTGTGGAAGTCTGCAAGAAGACGTCGCAAAACAGAGAGAGGCTGTCTGGAAGATGCCAAGAAAAAAACAGCAGAATCCACAGCCAGTCAAGTGTAGGTATTCAGAGATCTTTTTTTTAACATTGAAAAAGTTGATGATGCATAGCTGAGCTTGTCTCACATCTATAATAACTTGCGGCTTCACAGTTAAGTTTCAAATTAACTCTGTGTGAATATTGGCCTGGTCGTTTACAACGTGTCTCCTCTTTCTTTGCTCACATCTGGAAACCAGGTGTTGCTGTTTGAAATGTTCTGCATACATTAGAATGATTGTGGAATGTGCACACTGCAAGTTACTTCTAAAATGTATAAAGTTAGAACTGTACAGATGTAAAAAAGAGATGTTTAGAGATAAATTTCTACTTTTCTTCAATGTATTGCATTCTGTGATTTAGAATGAGATGACTGATCATGTTATTAATTAGCTGCTTTATATAGAGTTTAAGCTGTTACATGCTGCCGGAACTAATTTCTCAAACCATGCACCTTACAGCTAGATGTTAGCGTTGCCAATTAGCAGAAGGATAGTATTTATTTAACCGACTTCTTCCGTCTCCCGGCACTCTACAATAGATGTAATCGTCACAACAATTTACAAAGCTAAAGACCACCTCTGTTTTGCATAGAAAAGGACAGGGATTTTGTCTGCAGTGGTGGTCAATAGGTAATATCAAGACCATAAACTCACAATGTGGAAAATGCTTAGTTACTAATCGCTCATTATTCATCAGTATGTACTTAAAACACCAAAAATAATGTTATTGACATGCATTAATAATACATCCAAGGGTTTGCTTTACTATGGCTTTTTAACACAAACATTCTCTTGACCATCCTATCCTACTATAGCAAGATTGTTTTTGTCTGCACCTATTTTAATAGCCATCTAATATCTAAATTTGATTTGATGATGTTCTGTGAAAAAGAGCAACGTCCCACTTGATATATTACTGTCGTCATGTCAAACACTAAAAAAAGGACCAGTAGATGGCAGCATGGTGCGGTTTTTCTCAAGGATTTGCTAAGACGTGTTGATGAGCAGGATGCCCTTGAATTGGCCCGCTGGTAGTTTTCTGAACAGTGACAGCTGTGTGATAGCTGTTTGGATTCCATCAAGCTTGAGAGACCGAGTTAGGAATTCAGGCATCATTAGCTGTAACTGCAGTAAAACAGCTCCATCTGTCAACTGATAGCAGTTCATTTTTTTTGCTCATAAAAACACTGTTTGTACACTCTAGGGAAGTAAATTAGACTTTCTTCCCAGATTATGTCCGACTACTTTTATATGTAAAACAAATAACATTTTAGTGGAACTAAAAGAATTTTTACGGACCAATTACTGATGACCTGGTTAATTGCATTTCCATTCACCCCATATTTGTATGCTTGACTAACTTTAATTAATTCATGTATAATTGTGCACAATTAGACCCAATAGATGATATGGCTTGATAAAAGGTTGACAAAAGCTTTTGCTGTAAAATGGCAAGAGAGATAAGAGGATGCGTTTTGTTTTTTGCATAAATGGAAAATTAAGAGGATTTATTTTTTTTTATTGCATAAAGCTTTCTTAAATCCTCAAAACATATATTAGGACTGGACAATATGGCCAAAACCTTCTGTCCTTCTGATATAGGTAATTTCATATCTCAATAGTATGTCACAATATAGCATATTTTCTGGTAATCCATTAAATAAATACTAGTCTTTATGAAATAACCACACGGTAAAGCCTATTTTGTATACTCCTGTGTGAATTAAATACTTGACAAATAACAAGTACTTAGCATTTTCTTATTTTAAGAACTCTT
>CAKAOH010022226.1:0-93367 GCA_916701665.1 Sebastiscus tertius
AAGAAGACTTGAAACTAGAGATTGAGACCATAAACTCATGTTCACAATGTTTACTGAGGTAATAAATCAAGTGAGAAGTAGGCTCATTTTCTCATAGACTTCTATACAATCAGATTTATTTTTGCAACCAGAGGAGTCGCCCCCTGCTGGCTATTAGAAAGAATGCAAGTATAAGGCACTTCCGCATTGGCTTCACTTCTCAGACCCCGGAGATGCCCACTGATTAAAGGACAGTGTTACTACAGACCACTTTGATGGGAAACCTCAGATTAAAAAATAATTAACTGTTATAAAATGAACTGGCAAGCGTGAGCAACCACTGAATGCTTTGATACTGTAGCTTTCAGTAGATTCTGCTTAATATTTAAAAGCCTGGAGGACGGTTTGGCTACATGGAGATGCATTTTAGGTTTAGTAACCAAAATCATCACCTTTATTCCCATGTCAATAGCTCATCCGCCCTTCTATTACCCCGTTTCTCTCCACTGTCCTCTCCCCTCAATTCTTCCATTCAAGAATGAGTAATCTAGTTTGCTTTGCTGTGGTAACCACGCTCTATTTTAAGGAGCAAATACATAATTAAAGCAGACCTGACCTGGAGGCAGAGAGACAGAAGAGTTGTGTGTGTTCGTGTGTACAGTATTTGTGTCTGTGTGTACATTTTTGATACACTCACAAGTGAACATAAGAGACGGTGTGATACAAAGGGGATATTGGATCGTACTCCCCACAGTCGATTTGAGAATAGTCCCTCTAATAATGTCTCTCTGTGCACTTTGTTTTCTGGAAGTTGGTTTACTGGGTCACGATGTTCATCAAGAGGAAAAGCGAGTCAGCTTTTTAGGTTTCATTTCCCCTGATTAATGAATTGTTTAGCTGGCATCCGACTGCTGCACAACCTACACACAGACACACTTCTTCACATGTACACGCAAACACGTGCGCATAGGCGTGATGCATGCTGAGCGATCAGATTGGAGGCAGGTGAGAGCTAATGAGACACCTATTCATCTTCCTTGGAGATGGGGATGTGTGTTTGTGCGTGTGTGTGTGTATTTTTGCGGTAATTATGTGTCTATGTTATATTTGTATTGATGTGAAAGTCGTAAGTATACCTCACAGATACACACACACGGTTCCTCTTCTAACATATGTATGAGTGTTCTCACCGCTAAGTGGTTTAGAGCGTGCGTACAAGGTGCTTCAAGGACAGACTACCTAAGCTACTGTTTCTCAATACTACTGCGCTTGTTGATTAGATAAGGGTGTCTCCTGAAGCAATTGTGGATTGATCCGTATCTTTGGGTTCATACACACACCCCCCGAGTACTTTGCAAATACCGCTCTTTTCATCGCTTTATCTCTCCCTCTGTTTCTCCTTTTCCGCCTCTATCTCGCTTTGTTCCTCACCCTTTTACCAAGCTCCTTTTACTCTGCTTTGACCCTCCTCTTTTCTCTCCTTCCTTCTCCCGTGGCAGGATCGAGCATTCGCCCAAGCTGCAGATCCGGAGTCACAGCTACCTGCGGGCGGTGAGTGAGGTTTCCATCAATAGGAGTCTGGACAGCTTGGACCCGGCAGGGCTGCTGGCCTCGCCTAAATTCCGCTCACGAAACGAGAGCTACATGAGAGCCATGAGCACCATCAGCCAGGTTAGTGGCACCCAGAGGCCCGTGCCTCTCGGCCGTCAGAGCTCACACCCCCCGTACCTCCACTGCTATGTCCAATAAGGTCGTGCAGGGGGGAGGAAATCCCATCCGTAGCCGTCCTAAGGCCTGAATTAACAATCAGGTCACCATCCGGTAAAGTATGAACAGTGCGAAAAACCCCCAATCTCCCAATTAGTGTATACGTCTGCGCGCTGTTTTCCGGAGCTCAGATGATTACAGACATATTCAGATTGGCTAATTAAACAGGAGGAAATGCAGAACACCCCCCCCTCCACCCCTCAATCCCCTACTTTACCCTAATAGCTCCTTCTGCCTCGGCATACTTTGTGATGCAAAATGACAGGCTAAAAATGTTCTCTTCAATTTGGCATCTGCTGTGTAAGAGATGAAAAACAAGAATTAACATGCAGCCATACGAATTTTGGGAATAATTGAAATCGGGATTGGTTCCAAAGGATGATTGGCATTTGCCTTGATTTGATAGTTATTGAAAATATTGAAGAATTGGCCGGGAAACACTCAACAGTGGAGGTCTGTTATTGTCACGGCGGCTGCAAAATAAGATGTTAGTCATTTTGGATTTTGAGCACGGCTTCATACTCTTTATTCGGAGTGACGGGGGAGCTTAGCTTACCTTTTTCGCCTGGGGTAACGGGGATATGTACTCCCCTCCAAAGCCCAGGGGCGACACTTTGCCTCGTTGGTTGAATGGCGGACCCTTGAGACGTCCCTTCAAGTCCTGGCATGGAGCAGGCCCAGAGGAGGGTGACACACTGGACCTGGCATCTGCTAAAATGCCACTGAATAAAAGAGGTGCTGGTAGGCTCTCTATCTCACTCACTCACGCTCATATTTGACATGTGTGCACATAGAGTGTGAAGTGACACACAAATCGGAACATCAGTGGATTGAATCGAGGTCCATGAACCTTTCTGACTCCAAGCTCTACAGTTTATACTCACACTTGTCTGACTGTACACTCTCTTCACTGACAAAACCAAACGCTTTAGATCCTATAGCCACATCCCATTCCTGTGATTTGCTCTATGGTTTTGGATTAGCTCAGTGGTTCTCAAACTGTGGGGCACGTGACCAGGAGAAAATGGGTTGCGCAATCAATGTTTTGATGAATTCAAAAGAAATGAATTCTTTTTCACGGCGGAACAGTAAACAAATCATCTCTTTATACATCCATGGTAGTGATGGTGTTCATTCACACAGACCGGGACAAAAAGAAAAACAGATGATGCTTCAGAGACGGACTAGACAACATGCTCATCTGACGGTAATCAAAAGAAAATATGGCAAAGTAGGGCTGCACCGAGTGGTTTGACGCTTCATTCATAACATTGACATTCTAATTATTATTGAACTTAGAGAAACAATAGCTTACCATCCTCTTTCTCTTCCCTTCTCTCTCCCTGAAACACACAGAGCGAGCGACGCGGCGCTCCATCTGTCTTTGTAATTGTCTCAGTCCAAAAGTCAAAATTTCTTGAAAAATGAGAGATTGTAATTATTTTCAACATGTTTTTATCTGATGAAATATTGTCCTTCATTCCTTTTTTTTCATTGTTGAGCCTTTCAAAAACAACAGTTTCACTGTAGTTAAAAATTGTTTTCTCTCCCGCACGCACCAGTCTAGCAGCAATCCAACAGCACCACAAATTCCATTAATATAAATATAAATAATAATGAAGGTGGTGGGAGATGAGGAGAGACCAGTGTGTATTTTATGTCTGAAAACTCTGGCTGCTGACAGTGTGAGACCCAACTAATTAAGAAGACATCAGAAACATTACATCTAGGGCTATCCCAAAAATAATTTTTTTGGGCTTCAATGCTTCGGTGGGGAATTTTGGAAGGTATTTGAAGCTTCGCGGCGTGGCGGCTGACATGTTCTTCTGTCTGTCTGTTTCCATCTACCCCGTTTCAGTGCCAGGGACAGTGCCACTTACTACTGTCCACACACGCACCTCTACACATAACAAACAGCGATATCCGTCTAAGAATAACTAATAATATTTAATGTTGAATATGAATAATGTTGTGGGATTATTCCTTCTTTCTGGGGCTATTTGGGGATTTATACTTTATTATTACATACATATATTAAAAAGAAGAAACAAAAACAAAGCATTCGAATACTGATTTGGAGGGCGATTACCACGGCAACGGTCGAAGCATTCAGGTCAACTCTAATTACATCCCAGACACATCAATAAGAAAAGTGGTTCGATAAAGTTTAACCCTCATCCTACTTAACATACTAGGACTAATGACTTAAAAATATGTAAATATAAATATATATATAGTGAAAATATTTCTTCCTCCAAAGGGGGGGAATGACAGAAAAAGTTTGAGAATCACTGGACCGGTTGAACTAAGGCGACTTTAAGGAATGAAATGGAGCTTCTTGGTATCTGCTTTAACACAACCCGATCTGTAACACACACCCATCTCACCAGTCTTTCTTTCTTTAGACCCTGTTTTGAATCCCAAACTGCACTAGCTGTAGTTAGATTTCCTCGAGTCACACCTCAACTCCCAGTAGTCCTAGCTTTGACACTTCCTAATGCTCACCTTTAATAACAACACTTGTAGTATTTCACTCTGTGGTACGGCTCTTTGAAGTCGTATCCTACAGTGATTCCTCCCTCTCTGCACTCCTTGGACCTTCTTTTATTTTTCTAGAATACATTCCTTGTTTTTATGTATATGCAAATTTCTACGTATGCTTTAAAGCTTCACAAGGCTGTGTGGAGGCAAATGTTTGACCCATTTGAACAAAAATACTGTACGCTGATGTTTAACAGCTTGAATAGTCTGTGATGCTTAACGGTTAGTCTGACAACATTGTTCACTGCAAATTCATATTCTGATTGCTTTTTCTTAATGGATTTGAGTCAAAAGAACGTTTTTTCGTGCTCTGGTTTAAAAGACAAATCATACTTTTCTTATTTCTCCGTGAGCAGAGAAGTATCGGTATCAAACAACAGGATTTATTTACGGCAAATATGATGAATCAACCTGCCTCAAATTATGCGAACACTGGAACACTGTCTTCTATTGGAGTACCCAATTTGTGATTTAAGTGTGTTTGCACATAAAACTCCTGCCGACTGAAGCTTTAATCAGTGAAATAGATCTGTACCATTGAGTCTTGCAGCATCCCTGGCTTCTGCTTCTGTAATATATTGTCCCTTCTCCTTTGTCTTCTTGCACTACGCTGGGGTGCGCCTGTGCATTTTTATTTTTCATTTGTATTTTTCCCTGTGTACGCTCCTGTGTGTGGGTGTGTGTGTTTTGCGTGCACCTACTGTATGTCTGCGTGTGTCCCCTCTCTCACAGGTGAGCGAGGTGGAGGTGAACGGGCAGATCGAGGCCGTGTGTGAGTCAGTGTTCAGTGAAATGGAGTCGCAGGCGGTGGATGCCCTGGACCTGCCCATGCCCGGCTGCTTCCGCATGCGGAGCCACAGCTACGTGCGTGCCATAGAGAAAGGCTGCTCGCAGGAAGAGGAGGAGGCGGGTGGCATGGCGGCGGGCATCAGGAGGACCAACTCACCCCCGCGCAACACCACCACCGTCAGAACCATCCAGAGCAGCACAGGTCGGTGTGGAACATGCACTCAACACACACTGACTCATGTTCTCGTGAACATGTGTGAACATACATAATCCATAGCCCATTATAAATTGATACGTGTGCATAGAAAGTAATTTATTATGGATGTGCTGTATGTGCAGCATGTGTTTAGTAACAGAAACAAACATAAATGAATAATTACTGCAGTTAACACAGAGAGAGATTCATCCTTGTATAAAGATCCAAATCAAATTTCTAATTCTCTTCTGTTGAAAACCAGTCAGTATTTTTCATACAGGAAAGAGTTACCTTGGCGAGCTGACCGGGGAGTAGTTTCACTTTGCAAAACGCAGACCCAAACCCTCTGCATTATTATCCATCTGACCCACTTTCCTTCTCAGATACAATATGATGAATGCAGAACTGTTTTTTCCCCACATAAGAGCTTATTGGAGCTGTAAAGCTCACTGGCTGCTGGGTCTTATTTTAGCCCTCTTGTGTGCCTCATGGTCTGGAGCGCTTGGCTTTCCAGCATTACTGCATGCAGTATTGATGCTGAGTGGTGCTGGCACCCAGCACTGGGTGCTTCTATGTTTCCCACTGCAAAAACCCAAAACGTCATCCCCTTACATTGTGCATGTTGAGTCACCGTCGCATGACGCACACTGGCTTTTCTCCTCCATTTCTTTTTTAATTATGCCAATTAAAAGACCGCATTTCCACAAACCTAGCCGACAAGGTTACTGTCAGCTAATCAAAAACGTTTACTGCAAATTGGAAGAATGGCAAAACTAGTTCAATCAATTCAACAGGCTTGAAATTGATTCTGAGCAAACATTTATTTAATTGCTGCAACTGACCTCTTCTAAAACTATCATTTATTTCCCTAGTTACTGAAATTATGAAGTTGCATCACAGTATTTTTATCCTTTCACATCTATTGACAATTCAGTGTAACAACACAATTAGGGGCAATAGAGGATTCAGTTGATTGTTCTAGTGTGTGGTGGAAGTTATTGATCTATAAAAGAAGACTGATAAGATCAAGGGAGGGACATTTGGAGCTCCTTTCCCTGAGGAGGGAAGAGATAATGAAGACCATCTATCAGCTGAGGTGTTGTAGGGACTAAACTCTGGTTTTCAAGCCAGACAGCTACTCTGTAATGCTACATACACTGCTGCTCTTTCTCTTTCTACCCGCTGTCTTGTGTCTCTCACACGCGTCGTAGACGTCTTGATCTGTAATCATGTGCTGATAATGTAAAGATAACACCTTTTAAACCCTTCTCGGGTAAAAAAAAGTGGCAGAGCGGAGGTGTGTTATGTAGCGCGCACGTCTACAGCAGTAGCCCCACAGCTGTTGGCGATTTTAATGAACTTCCATTTTCGGCACCTGAGTTTGTCACATGATGAATGGACGTACAGAGAAGGGATATTAGTGCTGTGTGGTCACTGATAATCCAACATTACGCTGCTGCTTCCAATTGAGAGCAATCATCTGTCTGGCTTGCATAGCTCTCTGTCGACATCTTCTTGTGACCCTCGACCTTCATTTGCTGCCGACCTTATTGTGTCTCAGACTCGGCTGCAACTGAGGCTCAAACTAACGTGACAGGGAGAGTGGGTTGGAGTGATACATTATGAGGCAATGTGGAGAGCAGTTCACCGCGGTTGGTAGTGAAGGTATGGATTGCCTCAGATTACTGTCATCGTTGTACTACGGCACAATTCATCACCTCCTTAGATCTTCACCGCCGAGTCGTCAGTCACTGTAATTAATTAGCTACCTCTCCTTTTTCTCCTCCCGGGGAACGGCTGTGATGGAAGAGGAGTGGAAGAGAGGGAGATTAGAAGGAGAGAAGGAAAAAAATCTCACTCTCTTCACACGTGCACTACCGCCACGTTACCATCATGTGGGAGTTAACATAACTACCATTTTCTGACTTTTACACACAGAGATCACAGTTGGTCTCGGATCCTTTAATTAACACCACTAAACATTAATTAACACTTCTTGAAAATCATTTCATCAAAAATCATCATTTGGGATTTCAAATATTAAGCTGATTATTTTATATTTATCTGTAACGTAAAGTTTTTGGAGATGTGTAAAGGTGAGGAGCAGCACAGAAAATGCGACTGGCAGTGAGCAGGCAGCCAATGTATACCGTACCTAGCTCGTGCTGCAACTGCTAGTATGGACATAAAGTGCTGCCGTCCTCACAGATTAATGCAAACTATAAATTTAAGCTAATTAGTCTGGCTCTTCTTCTGCATATTTGAAGCCTCATTTACATCCAATACACATATGATTTGATTTATTTATGGGTTGCAGACAGGGCAACAGTGTGAAAAAGGGAGCTTCTTGTGTAAGAAAGAAGAAGTCTACATTTTGCTTATGGAATAACCATTTCATTATGCAATAATATAAAAGTCCTTATTTATCCAAAGGAAAGAATAGAAACAGTGCTTGAACTGTCCTTTTCTCACTAAACACACGGCATATAAGATGTTTAATTGTGTGGTGTTGTTGTGTAGCTATTTGAATTGTGAGTGCAGGGACCCCCCAGTCCCTCTATTGTCATTGGGTACTTTTTGCACACTGTGTTCACACCAACAAGTCATGAGTATAAAGGCCCTGATACACCAAGCCAACGGTCGGCCATTGGACAGTTTGGGGCCGTCGGTCAGCGTCCATCGGCCTAGTTTTTGCAGTGTGTCTCGCACTGTTGGCTCTACATTGTCCGTGTCTGAGGTTTTTCGGCCGATTCAGCATTTTGAATCGTCGGTGAGCGAGTCAGTGCACAAAAAGAGAAACGGAAGTGAGGAAAGCAAGCAAACGAAGTCAAGAGGGCTCAAACAGAAGGCTCTTTTCATTTTTCATCTGAACATTCCAATACAAAGATATTTTCACAACGACATGACCATCTGGAATGAAGCTAAGTGGTGAGTGAGAGTGGTGTGAAAGTGATCGAAAAAATTCTGCTTTGTTTCATGTACGTATCATAATAACGGCTTGTATAGACGCTGTCCTGGTCTTTCAGTTTCCCTTTTTGAATGATGAATACAGACTACCGCCCCCTGTTGGTGTAGAGACTTATTTCCTCTCATGCAGGCGCAGAACGTTCGTGCTAACTGGCCGTCAGCTGTAGTCTTTACAGTGTGTTCAAATGCAGCTTGTTGGCCGAGACAAAGGCGACGCAACTGTCAGCCTTCATCACAGCTGTTTTTTTGATGTTGCCTTGGTGTGTTTGGGCCCTTTACTGAGATTTTACAAAGAGACGTTGATCCCATCAGCCGGCTAAAGTCATTTAAGATAGATAAATGCCAGAAGGTGCAGTAATAGTCAAAAGAACTGACTGACAGCCTTGAAAAAACTAGCTCTTCTGTATAGGCTTGCATTATGTAATTTATTACAGACATTTGAAACATTCTTTTTCTTTGCTCTGACATATACAGTATAAGCTAGCCTTGACATAACCGATGGTGCAGTGAGTTCCTGCCAAGTAAACAGTGACAGCTTGTTTCTGCTGTTCCACCATGATGCAGGCATGCAGACGCACAAACACGTATACACACACATGCATTCATACCATTCACAGGGAACCTTCTGGGAGCTCAAAGTGAGAAGTGAAGATGTTGTTGTGGTGAATATTGCATGATGTTTCAGAAGGACAGCAGTTCCAGAAAAACAACCCTGCGCTTACGGTTTCCGCTCCCGCTTGTCCCTGCGGCAAACCACCAAGATATCACACGCGTGCACACACACACATCGACAGGTGAGAGACCTATCAGCTTCCGCACGCCGGTTTGCCCACTGCGCCGCTCCAGCCCATTATTATTGATGATCGTTTTAATCCGGAGGAAGGAGACTGAAGTAAGGGGCTGTCCTTTGATCTCTTCTCTTTGAACGTCAAGTGGCTGTGGCTGCTATCGCCTGCCTCTTCGCACACTCAAACCGTGCACACACAGTCACACACACATTTTACTACTGCATCGGACAGACATGTTGGCTTAGACATCAGCTCCTTTGGATCAGTTTAACAAAATCTGGAGCAGATCCTCTTTTACAGCTTGGGAAAATCCATAGCAATCGGTTAATGTGAGGATTTTACTGCCTCTAAGCCCTGGCTCCTCCACGCCGCGTCGTCTCCAGTTAACATATTCATCACCTCTTCACTCTGCTTTGTCTTTCCCTTCCTTGGCCTCTTACAGCCACATCCCCTGCCTTTTCACTACAGCATTTAGGTGTGTGGGTAAATCAACCTGTTGTTTCACTTGGAAGACGAACTGACCTTCAATTAGAAAGAGTATACACACAGATCTTAAGTCTGGGAAATGTGCCATAGATTCTGTTTCTCTTCCTCTTACCCTCGGTTTCTCTGGCTCACTGACCCTGCTGTCAATTATCCAGCCTCATTTTCCCAGCATCTATTTTTCAGAGGTGCTGAGGGATTGGCTGAAAAGAGTGGCTTTCCTCCCCTAGCTCCTGTAATAGGCTACAGGACAATGTTTAATTTAATGGTTGTGAACTTCCTACGGCTCCGAGCAGAGGCGTTGCGCTCAATAAAGCATTCCTTAAGTAAGCATTTGAGGCTTGTGGCTCATTTTGCTGATGGTCTTGTCAAACACTCACTGGAATACCACCTCTTCGTTTAGTTTTGTGACGCAGCTCTGGGCACACTTTTCCATTTGTTGTGTAGCTGAAGCTCATGAATAATGATCAGAAAAGCATTCAAAATCTTCCAAAAAAAGACATGGTTCAGTTTCAAACCTTTTAAAACCGTCATGAGGAACAGGAAACAGTTTTAGCAACAGTGAGGAAGAATCCAACTAAAAAGGTCAAGTTCATAACAATAAGACTACAAGAAGACTTCACACTGTATTTCATATCCACTTAAGATCCCACACCTAACGCATATCAAAGTTATGTTGTATATAATTTCATATGTCCTGGTTCTAATGCTGGTTACACAGGCAAAACTCAACATTGCTTTATGCAGGCAGTTCTCATACACCGTTCATAGCTATACCTATGAAAGGTAATGCACTGTAATTCATATATATATGTATGTAATCCATTTAGTTGTGAACCAGGAAGTATAAAGAGTGCCAAACGCCGCTTAGGAAGGAAGTCAGGGTGGATGGGTGGGTCAAAAAACACCAGGATTTCCGCCCAGGACACCGGTGTTCGTGGCCCGTGTGAAACCAGAAGTCAACGTTGATTTATTTGTCACGTAACTTCCGTACTTAAGTTACATCACTTCCGGTGTTATTTTAACCCAACCCACAATATTTTCCTAAACCTAAACAAGTAGTTTTGTTGCCTAAACTTAACCAGAAGTTTATTTTGAAAAGACTGGAGTGGAAATTGACACTTGCGTCACATATTGCTGGACCTTCGTAGGAAAACACACGAAAAATTAGGAATAACTTTTTGTAAGATATCATACAAACTGTTTTATGAGGATACGTACAGTAGCTTTATTACCACATTCAGTGGACATGCAAAAAGACCCAACAGTGTGTGTGTGTGTGTGTGTGTGTATGGACATTTAACACATATCTTGCAATGAGTTAAAACATCTAATATATTATCTATCATATCCATCTATCCATCCATCCACACCACACCACAGTTACTGTTAGTATTAGGTTCATCACATTAGGAACTGTTCTTAAGGACAGAATCCTTTTTGGTTTTTTATATTCCCTAATGAATTTCAGACATATTGCGTTAATAAACCTCAATATGCTCTCGTCAGTCTGGAACAGTAACCTTATAAAATCAATGTTTGCCAGCTTTACTGTACTGACATCACATGGGGCTCCTGCGCATTCCCAGCTCTATCTACAGTACAGTATGCTAAAGGAAAGCCTGTACAACACTGCCCCCAGGGGCTCAGTGTAGCACAGCACTGCACCTCTGCCCTTTCTTCTTACAGTAGCTGTGCGAGTGGGTGGATGTACAACTACCAGACAGCTTGACCCAATTAACAACAATCTCTGCCATCACTGGCACTTTTCCAAGACTTCTGTTCTGAGAGAGCGTGTGAGAATTAAATATATATGTTTGGATTTCCCAGTGTGCTAAATATACATTGGCAGGGATACAGACCACTATAGTCTGCTGGAATCAAGATCAAGTCCAGCATTCGTCCAGAACCCCCCCTCACACCTTCACCAGCCCACGCAAATCTCCAAGAGCAAGCCTGGAATTTGTTTTTCATATGTCAGGATGACTCAGGTGTTATAAAAGCAAAGAAAATTGCTGCTGGAGGGTTCCCTGTGTGGTTTGAGAAGGTGTGTTTGAGGAGGACTTCAGGTGAAAGGCCCCTGAGGCGGCATAGGTCCTGAGAACACTTGATCTTTGCTCCGTGCTGCTGCAGTCAGTTACTGTGGATTTGGCCATCTGCTTGTGTTTGTTAACAGAGTGTGATGAGTTCAGAGCAAGGTCAGGAAGGTAAGCAATGCCTGTATGAATAATCAAGTTGCATGTTTCCATGTAATCTATCTGCTGATTTGTTGTTCATTAAGCTCAACATAAGATAAAAGAGGATTAGATGCAGATCTAAATCCATGTTATTCAAAGTCTTTATGTCATGGAACTACATAATGATCCCCATAACCCCATCAATCCCCATTGTAAACAATTAAATATAAATCTTAAATATAAGCATTATATGCAATAACAAGGGGCAACCCTGTACTAAATCTTTGCCCTCTGAAAATGCTCTACTACATCTTGCTTTACTAAACCACAAGGTGGCAGATTATCACATCTTCTGTTGGCTGGAGAGTTTTTATGTATATGGGTTTAAAAGTTAGTGAGACAGTCACTCCAGCTGTATTTAATGTACTAAGAATCAAAAAGACAAAGTATATCATAGCGTAGTTTTAGATTGGCTCACTGAGTGAGTTCCAGAAGTACTTCAACTTGAAATTGATTTATAGTGCAGCGTCACCCCCAAGTGCAAAGACGCAGTCAGATTAATTTATCATTGGCAGTACTCCTGATGATATATCAGACACTAAGTTATTTATTAAGCAGGGTTACAGCTACCATATGGGGGTGAGAATCCGAAATACTTTACTCATCCGCAGGGGGTAAACTGGGACGTTACAGTTGCTCTTATATATAAGCATAAAGAAATAAAAGAGAAATAGAAGTAAAGGAGTATGTAAACTGTAAATTATGTACATAATGCTACAATATGTAACACAATGTAAAAATATGTACAGTATACAGTATAACCACTGTGTAAATAAGTAAATAGAAAATGCTGAAAAGAGGGATCTATTAAGTGTTTTAAATATAAATGTAAGAATATTTCTTGAAATGTGCGTTATAAATGCAGTATTAATGCCAGAGTATTGTGCAAATCATGTCCTCTATAATATTTCTGTAAATCTGGCAGGTTTAATGATATGAAAGTTTACACTAGAATTACATGCACAATACTAAAAGGGTTTTAAATATATAAATCTATATGGTTCTGTTTGTCAGACTAAATATCTTAGAATTGGACAATTTTAGGAAAAAACAAATAAATACATTTAAAGAAATATTTATTCACCACCAGAATTACATACCTGTCAGTGCAGATTTCTAAGAAAAAATGATTATATATAAAAATATAATTGATCATTTAAAGGGACTGTTTGTAACTTCTTACACGTATAAATCAATCCGGGTCGGTGTCCCATGCGCGCTTACGTGTGCTGTTCAGACAAGACTCCAACACAAACTACACAGAACCACCAAAACCACAAAGTTATATCTGGTGAAGCCTGTCTTGCAAAACTGTGTTGGCCGCGGTCGGAGGACGCGTGGGAGACCGTAGCTTTGGTCTCCAGGGCCGGAGTCTCTGCAGTTCTCTGCTCCGCTGCCTGCCTGCCTTCACACACTGCGCTCGTTACTCGCTCAGCTCGCTCCACCTCTACACGTGCATGCGTGCACACTACACACTGCAGAAAAGTAAGTTTAGCTCTGAGAATATCTAGTGAATGTACAGTGGATGTTTGCACCGCAGCGAGAAACGTTATTGTCTCCCTCCGGCAGTTCGGGAGGCTGAGGCAGGAAAAGCCAACACTAGGATCAGCATTGATTCATGAGAAGACCTTCGTCTGGTCAGCTAACATTACTGCCAAGCAGGTGAACTATAGAGTGATATTGTGGTTTTAGCTGATGTGTTTCGCCTCACTGTTTTGAGCGATGCTCGTTCATGTCTATGTAGAGCGAGCCCGGTGCTGACTTTCGTTGACAAAACGGCCACAGGTGTCCCTGTTAACAAGCAATTCTTAAAGTTACAAACAGTCCCTTTAAATAAAGGTTAAATAAAAAATAAAAAAATAAAAAAATTTTTTTACAAAGATGCCAATTGAATAGCCTATAATAAAAAACCCTCTATTGGAATATGAGGGTATAAATACAGTGTGTTCACAA
Source organism: Sebastiscus tertius (assembly GCA_916701665.1). NCBI lineage: Eukaryota > Metazoa > Chordata > Actinopteri > Perciformes > Sebastidae > Sebastiscus > Sebastiscus tertius. Next base: position 13,701 of record CAKAOH010022226.1, read on the forward strand.
GCACTACTACTGCATCACAGATGCTTAAGAAGTCAGAGGGGAAAGTTTTGGAGTATCATGGATGACAGTGAGTGGGACTGTCCCAGCCGGTGCTGAATGAGCTGTAAAGTGTTGGTGTTGGGCGGGGGGGTGCGTTAAAGGCGCGTCCACATCCTGACATAAGATCCACTATATCGTCAGAGTGGAGAAGGAAAAGAGGGGGAGAGGACTCCTCCTGTCATCTCATCATCCCGGATCAGTGTCTGCAGCTCTTAATGTCGTTACTTCAGTGTCTGTACGGTGCTCTGCTCAGCATGAGAGACTACTGGATACGTCTTTGTGAGTAAAAACGCTGCAGCTGTTTCTCTGTTGTTGTTGGAGAGGGATGATGGTGAGCTGCGTCAAGCGAGGCAGGGTGCAGGATGTTAGCCTTCAAAATAAAAGCAGAACGTGTCAGGGAAGGAGGCATCAAGTCGTAAGATGGACTCAATGCAAAACATAGTTAAATTAAATAAGGCTGATAACAAGTGGAGTTAACTACCCAAAGTCAGGTCAGCTAAAAATAACAGGCTATTCCAATGAAAGTGCGTCACTGACTTTTACTTTGAAATTTGTCACCGGAAGTCGTGTATTTATTGTGAGTGGCTTGACACTAAACTATCAGCCCATCCCATGCTTCTTTCTGCTTATTCATGCTTCACATTAAAAATGGATGAAGTTGTTCATATTGAATAAAAATAACAATAGGAACAAGCTAATTCACATTATAAGTAATGCAATAAAAAATACAAAACAAATTCTATACTATTTATAAACTGTTTGGATTCTTTTTTCTTTTTATTTGGAAAAGGCATTATCACAGTGTATATCAAACTTTACAGATAGTTATACCTGACTCTTTCCCGTTTTAATATACATGTACAGTTTATATGCATATGCCCAAAAAGAAGCATGCGGATGCCACAGTACTTGTGAGTCAACTCAGTCTTCTGGAGAACTGTGGGTCCTCCAACATCACTTTCTGAAGTACGTGGCCGTGTAAACCGTTCCACAAGTCCAGATTAAACACATCAACACATTATGCACATCTATAGTCAGTTGCATACTCACGCATATACAGCCTACATGCCCATGCATACTTCTCCATAAAACTATCAGCAGTTACATTTAGCTTTCTTCTGTTTGGATTCTTAAAATGACAATAGATTAATTAAAGCTTCAATAGGCAGAAGGTTTTTTGGCATCATTGGGCAAAAACATCCATAATAACCTTTCAGCATATTGTAATTCAAGTGTTCTTAGAGATAACTAGACTTCTGCACCTCCTCATGGCTCTGTTTTCAGGCTTTAAAACATCGAGCCCTTGATGGGAGACTTTGGCCAATTACAGGTCATTTCAGAGAGAGAGAGAGAGCGTTCCTATTGGCTGTGCTCTGGCTGGTGGGCGGGGCTTGGTATTTCCTCGAAGGATCTCAACATGGCTGGCTGCCGAGTCACAAACTTTCTCATTTTACAGCTAAACAGTACACTACAAGATGTTTCTGAAAACATTTGAGGCGAGAAATAGGCATTACAGTAACAGAATATTGATTCATATTTGATCAGCGCTGCCTAGTTTGACCTTTTGATCGGGGTTCGCGAGTGATTGACAGCCGGCTCATAGACGGCAGCTGGATGGCAGACTCCAGATCACACCTGATTGGTTGTTTTCCTCCGGTCTGTGAAATCTTGCAGATGCTATTAGGAGCAGCGGAGGACTGAGAGATTGATGATTTTTTTTTTCAGATTATCTGTCTCATGCACTACTGTCAGGATATACTGACCGTTTTTTAAAAATAACTTTTCTTTTTAATCGTTTGCTCCATTTCTACACATTGCAGCTTTAATCAAATATAATTATAATAACTACATTTTAAAAAATTAAATTCCCTCGTTGGAGTCATACATGACCTATGGCTGACAAGCTCTTGACACTGCTATTAAATAAACTTCCAGCTATCCCCAAGGCCCGCTATAACTGTTTTTTCCCTCCAAACTGGACACCTTGTGAGCACACTGAGATACATGCTGTTTGCTTCCCTCTCCACTCTTGGTACCCGGGAAATCTTGAACACCTCCCAGCTCCCAGTCTATTTCGGTATATCTCTGATGGGAGGACGACAGGTGTGGCCTGCATCACACAGAGCAACGCCTGGCACAGCATCACAACACACGCCTTCCCGCTGCAGGGTATTTAGGTCAGACTCAGAGGGGGGCCCCCCTTGGAATTGGAGTTCATAGGGGTTCATCTTGTTAAAGTGAACATCCAGAGGGCAGGGGAGAGAGCTGCTGAGCCCCACAGGCCTTATGGGAAAAGAGATCAGTGGTGCCACTTACCAGTTCGTATAGGGTAGATGGAGAGCCCCTAACACCCTACTGTGTGACAGACGAGCAGTCTGCGGACCCGTGTCTCCAACTGACCATCTGTGTTTCAGTGAGTCATCGTGCACACGCGCCATTCTCGCCAGCTATGCTGCCTGCCCGCTCACCTGCCAACTTTCCGCTTTCTATTTTCGGACGAGGCACCAAGACCCTCCTGAGAACAATATGCCATTGACACACACATGTGTCCGGTGATTCCAGTAGGGCATAGTCATATGGGATCATGTCAGTATCACGTAAATGATGGAGTTAGAGAAGGACGCATTCATCCAGGAAGGACTTAGTCGCATTTTAAAGGAACAGTGTGTAGCATTTAGGGGGATCTTTTGGCAAGTATATTTTCTTTAGTGTAAAATCACCTTGAAATCAGAATAGTTGTGTTTTTGTTACCTTAGAATGAGCCGTTTATATCTACATACAGAGCGGGTCCTCTTCACGGAGCTGGTCGCCATGTTTCTACAGTAGCCCAGAACACAAACCAAACACTGACTTTTTTGCGTCGGGTACCATAGTCGTCCTACACGCTTGGCACACGGGAGAAGTTTCAGTTGTTTGCAGTCTGCAACCTCACTGCTAGATGTCGCCAGATCTTACACACAGCACCTTTTAATTATCAAGCTGTAGATAAAACCACTGCAAGTTAAGCTGTTACATCTGTAACAGCTACTGTCACTGTAACACTTTCAATCATAGTTACTTTAAATATGATATAATTATTTACACTCTGTACAGTCAATCTCTTTGCTTTACGGTTTTTCTTATATGTTTTGGCTTACTTCATATCCTGTTTTGTGCTCTTTATGTAGCCTACAGACATTTTTTCCCAACGGAATCACATTACTTTCTTTGCTGTACCTGTTTGTCCCTGGGGGATCATTAGTTTCCCTCAGTTTCATTCACAAATTGTTCCAGCCCATCAGCGCTGGCTCAAAATTCATCTTGAAAAAAAAATGTTTTCTCGAGGGCACAGTTGCACAACCAGCTGTTTCAATGTATTGGCATTTAAACTGATAATGCTGTTTCAGGAATGGCTGTTCCCAGCAGGCAAGGTCATGTTGAAGAACAGTCACTGCTTGATTAAGTATTTCAGTTCAAAAAGGAATATGTGTAGTCACATTTTACCCTCTGGCTTGACTTTCTTATGTAGATCTGTATCAACCGGTTGAGAAGTGTTGCATTTGTGGTTTAACTCTGGACCAAAAAACTGATGTAATGAATGTTTAAAGGAATAGTTCAACATTTTTGGAAATGTGTGTATTTGCTTTCTTGCCCAGACTTAGATAAGAAGATTGATTCCACTGTCATCTTTGATCGGTATATATGAAGCTGCAGCCAAGAGACGGTTAGCTTAGTATAAACACAGGAAACAGGTTAAAACACCTAGCTTGGCTCTGTCCAAGGGTAAAAAAGTAAGCCTGGCTGCACCTCTAAAGGCCCAGATACACCAAACTGACATCAAAGAACTCGCAGCGATGAAGGCCAACCGTTGAGTCGCCTCACTTTGCCTGCGTCTTGGCCAAAAAGTTGCACTCGAACACACTGCAAAGACAACAGCCAACTGCCAACTACCACCTAAGTCCTGCGCTTGCGTGAGATGAAATAACTCTCCCTACCAGCAGGTTGCAGTAGTCTGTATCCGCCATTCAAAAAGGGAAACCGGAAGACCGAGGACGGCAGATATACAAGCCGTTGTTATGATACGTACATGAGACAAAGCAGCGTTTGCTGACCATTTTCACACCACTCTCACTCACCACTTAGCTTCATTCCAGATGGCCATGTCGTTGTGAAAATATCCATATGTTGGAATGATGAGATGAGATGAGATGAAGATGAAAAATATGTGAGCCCTCTTGACGTTACTCGTTCGACTTCTGTTTCTCTTCTCGTTCACTGATTCGCTTAAGCTCAACAGCCAATCAGAGTGATTTCTCGCACCGACGGGCGCCGCCACCGATTCAACATGCTAAATCGGCTGAAAAAACTCTGACGCAGACAGACTAAAGCCGACGGTGCGGGACACACCGCAAGAACTAGGCCGACAAACGCTCACCGACGGCCCCAAACTGTCCGACGACTGACCAACGACTTGGTGTGTCAGGGCCTTAAAGCTCAGTAATCAACACATTATAACTTGTTTGTTTAATTTGTACAAAACCAAATTGTAAAAAGTTTTTCATCTAAATAATATACTTTATATTATCTTAAATTTACTTAATATGTCAATATAACCATGTAGCATGAGTCTGATTGCAGGCCCTAATAAAATACTGCGTTCAGATTATTTTGTTCCATCTAAATGTACAGACCAACTATCACATTCGTAAAGGTCAGAGAAACAAAACAGATGCCTGAACAGCTGCATTACTGCTAAGTATTACTGGTAATCAGGTTATGTTGTAGCGCTCTTCTAATGTGGAAACTGTATGTACTAAAGACAGTAGGTTATAATGTATGGTCTGAAATGTTAGACGGATACTTTAAGCTATAAGATATGCTGAGGTAATGTTGTAGTGTAAGTGCAGTGAAAGCACTTTGTAAAGTGTAGTTGTCTCAGGTTTGTTGTCCCCCTATGTGACCATAGGGACTTACAGAGTCAGTCATAGCTTGCAATATCCTCCTCTCTCTCTCTCTCTCTCTGTCTCTTTCTCTCACTTCATTTCCGTGAGACTTTATTGGAGTGAGACAGCATTGCCAAAGCACACTCCCATGAGTCTCCCCCCACCCACTTTCTCTCTCTCAATCATTATCCAGTCATATATTCCCAGCAACTCTCACTTTTACCAGGTGCTAAGACTTCCGCTGCCCCCTCCTGTCTTTCACCGTGTCTTTTAAGAAGCAATTATCATGTTAAAACTGAGCTTATGAAGTACTTGCCAAGGGAGACGCAGACACTTTTACTTCAGTCATATGAGGTGTCCACATTTTCAGTAACTTTGGAATGAGATGTGATGACAGGCAACTCATAAACAGTCTCGCTGGCTCAGGGGTGCTAAACAGACCAAAGTGTCTTTGGATCTGATCCTTCACTTACGTTTTCTTTACTCACTTCTAGTCTTTCAGCTTCTTTCATCAGCCTCTTAATTCCTCTGAGCTATGTGGGCAAAGTTAATTCCAGATTTCTAGTAATCCACATAAAAAAACAGAGCAGAGAAGAACAAAGATAAAGAGGTCAGGTGAAAATATGGGCGTTAATTAAAACCGTTCCGTGTTAAGCTATGCAGCACTGTGTGCTTTCTGATCCTGTTACTTACCAACTCCTTACCAACACATTGTCTCCAGTCTAAATACGCATTGCATGTTTTTATCTAAGTAGAACATTTTGAAATGCACGCTCTCTGCATGAACAAAACCTCCAGTTATTCAATAATATCAGTTTAAAAAAGTCCTGACTTGATTCATAAAATCAGTGGTCACCAAAAATATCAGGAAAGATGACCGTTGTGCCAGTTTGAGGTTGTTTATATCTGATGCGATGCTCAGAGACTCATTTATATTTTGTATTTAGTTAGCTTTTATTCCGATGTCATGCCAAGTATTTAGCTCATCCCACACAGGATTGCAAGACACCACTTCAACCATCAAAATCAAACTTCAAAAAGAAAACTTCATCCTTTTTAACATTATATTAATAATTTCAAATAACATGTTTATGCGCTTATTTTCAAATAACTAGAAAAGCATGCTGAAAGTCTAAAGTTTATCCTTATAGATGGCTTTTTTCCCCATCTAAGGCATATACACACACGCACATCCAATCCAAAAACAGGCAGGTGCTGAGCTTCAGGTGAGAAGATCATGGAATAACACACTGCAGGAATCCAATGCTCACTTATTTATTGCACTGTGCAATAAATTAGTGAGCATTGGAGTCCTGCAGTGTGCGAGCTATATATTTGTTTATTCCTTTTTTCCTCATCTCCCAGGCTTTTTCCAAGTAACTATCCCTTTTAACTAACTATCCCTTTTGTGTGAGAGTAGCCAACTCATAATCCGTATTTTAAAAATCAGTTTCACGTTTTTACCTTTCTGAAATATTGCATAGTTCCCAGTAAAAAAGAACAATACAAAACAAAGTAAAACTTGCTCTCTAATACATATTGTACATATGTACACTGAGATGACCATCCATTTTTAACATTTAGTGGTCAAATGCAACTAAAAAAATGTGACTTAAAAATGATCAAAAGCACACATAAAAATTGTATTGACTGATTTGATGACGGTACATGTAAAAGTAAAACTTCTATGTTCTTGTGGGCATCAGCAAAACAAATGACCAAAGTAGAAGACCAAAAAGCAACATTCGTACTTTTTCCATGTTATGATTTGAGCATATTTTTTATGCTAAATGCAGTACCTGTGAGGGTTTCTGGACAATATTTGTCATTGTTTTGTGTTGTTAATTGATTCCCAATAATAAATATATACATACATTTGCATAAAGCAAGCATATTTGTCCACTCCCATGTTGATAAACAGTATTAAATACTTGACAAATCTCCCTTTTAAGGTACATTTTGAACAGATAAAAAGGTGTCATTTATTTGCGATTAATCGTGATTAAATATTGTAATCGATTGACAGGCCTAATTTTTTAAAAAACAATATTCATCTAAATAAAATGTCATTAATAAGACCTTTAAGTGGGAAGTGGATATGTAGGATATTGAATAAAAAGGAGAAAATGTAACAAATTAACCAAGGATTTTTTAAGCATTTTCTGATCTGTAACATTGTTAAACCAGATTTAGTTTTAAAATTAGACATGCTTGTGTTTTTTTCAGAAATATTTGTTTCATAATAAATAATTTCAGTTTTCAATTATGCTCTATCACCACTAGAGGGAGCCCCAGTTTCAGAATAAACCCAGCCTGCCTTCTGATGTCTCCCCACAGCAGTGGGTCTCAGTATATGGGCCAACTCACAAGTTTCATCCTGCTGTCAGACATTATTTTAGACGCACAGTGAGTCTTAAGTTCCAGTGACACGTTTGTGTGCGAAAGATGGAAATCGAGGAAACGAGTGATCAGGATGTGAGATACTGTACTCATGAATCATGACTGATATTCATGATTTGCTTGATGCATACGTGCCTGAGAGACGTGGAGATCAAACGATGAGGAGGAATGCTGCTTTGAGCTCCATCAGTCCCTCCTGCCATGTCTGCTTCCTCAGTCACACACACACACAGAGATAGTTCTCAATGCTCTGCTGTTAATTACAGGGACAGATAAAGCCCTGCCTTAGCAACGTATGCCTCTGCACGTGAAATACACCTGTGTGTCAGTGGATCAAAGCTGCCATCCTCTAAGGTGGAATTAGTATTCAAAGGGGGGATGTAAATTAAACAGTACTCTGGTGTCATCTGTCTCTCCGATTCTCTGTCTCACACACACACCTGCATAATGCTGTCATCCCGCATGCTTTGATGGTGCGAGTAGGTGTGTTTGACAGGAAACAAGGGCTGGGTCGAGGCATGTGTTGACACACTAGCACAAGCTCTGCATACATGTGGAGCGAAAAGCAGAAAGGTGGTTGGCAGGCATACCTCGATGGAGCTACTGAGCGCGCTCACGTGACTGTATACGGTGTCAAAGTGTCTGTGTGTGGCTTCTCCGTTTGCAGCTGCGGGATCAAGCCCGGGCTGGGAGCCTCGATGTGGGTAAACTGTGATTTGGCTATCTCTCTTCCTGGAGGAGATAAATCCCAACCATGCTGGTGTGTCAGCCACTCAGTAATTACTTCATCCTGTCACGGCTGTCTGAGAATGCAAGCCAGTGGGAACTTGCACTGTCGCTCTTTCACTGACACAAGGCAAAAAAAGCACTCTTTTATACGGCTCAATGTCAATTTGAGGGCAGATTAAGAGATGCAGAGGAATTGAATTTAGTTGAAAAGTGTTCACATCTGTGGATTTACTACCATTTATTCCAGCTTGTACAGCTGAATTTAGTAAACTAACTCTAGCGTGTCTGATGTCAAATTGAATTTGAAGTAAATCTTGTGATCCAGATGTAAGCAAAGGAAATCCTTGACTTCTTGCAATATGAAATCTTTCACTAGATGTCATCATAGCCTCAGCTCCTTTTGAAGCAGTCAAATTTGTGTGTTTGAGTGTGGCCCAAATAATGCGTAACATGACGCTCTGGTGCAATGTGATCTCAAGTAACCCATGCAGATGAATTGCACCTGTAGGCACTTGCTGAATATTTGTGCAGAAATTGCTATATCACCGTATCAATCATGTGCAATCATTGTGCATTTTCCACGACTTGAATCGACAGTGATTTCCTGCCTTGACATGCTCTAAAAGCAGAAATAAAAGTCAATAGGATCAATCTGCAACGGGACTTAAAGCTTTTGTGAGGTGTTCGTGTTTGCTTACTTACGACTTAATTGGTCCCAGCTTGTTAAGGCCTGGAATGCTTTGATTATAGCTATTTAGGTAGGAAGAGTAGATATCTTTTGACACAGGAAGAGAACGTCTCTCCTCCTGCTCTGTTTGAAAAAAAGCCATGAGACCAGGGAGGAGCTGACAGGGCTACGGCAAACACAAAGAATGGCTGCGGCATCGGACCCCTGCTGTCCCCCCACTCTGCAGAAACAACACACCAGCTTCCTGCTAAAAAAAAAAAAAAAAAAAAAAGCAGGAATCTGTAGTTTAACTTTGAGGAGTTACTTTCCCAAATGTCAACATGTAAACAGCACATTTGGCGTGTCTGAACGGGGGTTTGCTCTGTCAGGTAGGGGTTGTCCCACTCCTCCCTTTTTTTTCTTTCTTTTTGCTCTTCCTGTCTGTGTTTTGGCATCAGAAGGAGCAAAGGAAAAAGCAAAGGATTTCCTCAGTGTTTACTGTGGATGATCCTCATGGCTCCTGCATGCTAAGCTAAGGCAAGGCAGGGCCCGCAAAGCTCTGCGTGAATGAAAAAAACAGAACAGGAGTTGGGATATGGAGTTAAATCTCCTCCAAGGAGGCGTAAAAGACGAAACATGCTTTTTTACTCTCCTCTCTTGACAGAATGTTGAAGGTTTTTAGACTTTACTTGACAGCTAAATTGCGTGGTTCATGTTGCTTTCACTGCTCAGAAGGGGTATGTTGGAGTAAGTCTGAGGAATGGTGCATGGCTGTAAGTGGGTGGTTTGGGCCGTGCAGTGTGGGAGGCCGGGCCCCAGCGCAAATTAAAGACTTCTCTGTGAAAGTCCCAGACTCGGCTACAGTAATGTGTGTGTGTCTGAGTGACTGAGCCTGTGTGTAAGCGGCCGGCGGGGGAAGAGACCCAGCCCTCCCTCTTTTTTATTTTTTTAACCAGTCATTAAAAATAAGCCACAGCTCACCCCCGGTACACACTGAGAGACAGCGAGAGGGAGAGAAAGAATGCATCTCCTCTTTCTCCTCCCTTTCTTTGAGCTTTGCTGCTTCACTAACCAAGTAAAACGGGGAGGAAAGGGGGAGGAGGGGAGGGAGAGGTTGTGTTCAAGGGGTGCTGACTCCACTCAGAGGTTTTTTTTTTTAAGACGCAGACCCCTCCCCCGTGTAAAGAGCAGTTTTTTTTTCTATCCAGGAGGGGAGAGAGAGAGAAAGAGATGAATGGGGAAAGGAATGCAGGAGACAAACGAGTGCTCTCGGCAGGAGAGTGGGAATGTTGGAGAGACTATTGTTTTGTTCCTCCCCCACAAGATTCAGCAGGGAGTGGATGTAAACACGCAGGAAGGGAGGGAAGAGAGGGGTGTGAGAAATCACACCTGAGAGACAGATAGAGCGTCTATATTCATATTTACCCCGATACATGCCGTCTCCTTCGCTCGCTACTTTGGACACACTCCCATGCAGCCAGTGCCTATAGCTGCCATCTCGTCTTTCCCTCCGCCCCCTTCAACAGGATGTATAGGGTCACAGGGTCAGGACTGGAAACCACAAAAGACAGTATGCGTCAGTATAGCCTGGTTCTTGTTCCAAATCCCCCCATAGCCCCTCTTGTACCTCCTACCTTTTCTCTCTCTCTCCTCCCTCTCTCATTTTCTCTCTCTTAACTTTTCCATCTCCTTCTCTCCATCCGTCCTCCCGCTCCCCACCCCCGCCTCCTCCTCCTCTTCCTCTCATATAGGCGACGCAGAAGGCCTTACGTTTGGTTTTGGGCCCAGATGGCTTTAGCATGCCTCTGGCGGTGGATTAAGCCCCGCCAGTGTCTCCTTTCCCCTCCATGTGCAAGTGGTCAGGACAAAGAACGTCAAACAGAGGGGAAAAGGAGGAAGGAATGCGAGGAGGAGAAGAAAAAAAAAAAAAAAAAACAGGGCTGTGAAACAACACCCGTCGCCGATGTTTCACGGCATTCCTGGAAGAGTAAACTCAAACGCTTGTAAAAACCCGGCAGCCAGCTTTCCTGTTACTTTTTGTGCCCAGTCATTTTATGAATCGCGCTCTGACTTTCTTGCCTCTCGCCGTTAATCCTTCAGAATGCTTGTTGCACGGAACGAAGAAGTGAACTTTTGACCACATTCTGCTGCATTTATATGTAAATAGCAGCTGCAGCGGGCACAGTGATCCTTCATGTAATGACATGACATCGGCATTGTGTTTCAGCCCTCTCACTTAAGGCCGATTCTTCTGTGCGTATATGCTTCTGTGTCAGCCTCTTGTCTTTTTTTGTCTGTCTTTGCTGTTTTTGTCCCAGAGTCCATTACTCCCCAGGCTCGCGGTTATGTTTTCCCTGTACTCGGCTGTAACTCCACGGACTTTCAGTTCTTGTGGACAGTCTTGTCATGTTTTATCAGCGAGCTGTGTTTAGCACTTGGAGACAGTGTGGTGGCAACATTGCTGTGTTTATTTTTAGTATAGCAGACACTGGCCTAAGTGGGCTGTATTATCCACTTAGCAACACAAAATGCCGTCATTAAGACTCTCCTCTCTTCTTCTTTCACTCTATCTTTATCTGTGTGTGCTTGACATTAACTAGATTTATGTAGACCTAGTCACCGCTCAATCACAAAGCCGGTTTCATTTTAATGACTAACAGACCTCCCCCAGCTCCGTGATTCTGTTTTTAGGAATGCCACCACGGCTTGATACGGTTGCCCGTGCTGTCACTGCCGGCACATGCAATGTGTCACTCCGCGCAGTCTACTCTTAAAGTCTCAGTCAGTCGGTGAGCAATGCTGTGGGAAATGAGTGCAGTGAAAGCATGCGTGAGATGTGTGGGCGTGTTAGCTTTAGCGCTGGAGCTAATGCTCAGGTTTATGCCCCACGAAGCAGCTGGAATGTACAGGAACTGAAGGAAACAGCACAGCAGACTTATCCTCTGCCCTGTCCCCCCCTTTTCTCACTTCTCTTTCCATTATCCGTTCTTTATCTCTGTCCTTCTCCTCTTACGTTATGCTCTCTCTTTCAACCCCCTGCAGGCAGCTCTTTTTGGACAGAAACAAAAGACTAATGTGTCTCTTCATGTGGTTGTGCACTAGTCAGGGTAAAGCTCTCGCCAAGGAGTGAGGGAGAACAATGGAAACGGCCCGGAGCCGTCACAGGGGCTGGTTTAATGAGAAAACTGCCGTCATGTAAGAAAAGTCTCCAGGAGATTAGCTCACATGCTGCAGAACTGTACACAGAGGAACTTTACGTACAGTATTTATACTAGGGATGCACCGGTCTGACTTTTTCAGTACCGATCCTATACCAGTGTTTGCTTAATAAGCTGTATGTGTCACTGTGTGGAGCTGACTGGGGTCATTCTTTAAGGCAACATCTGGCTTGACTTAAACATTGTTCTTTTAACTTTGTAAAACTAAATGTAATTGTTATTTATTATTAAAATAATAAATCGTACACCAGCAACTTGGTAAAACAATCTTCAAAATTTATAGGAATTATAATTCAAGTGTAAAGATTTTTAATGCAGCGACGAATTTGTCAAAACTTAAACAGAAATTAAAGCTACAGTAATAACGTATTTAGTATACAAAAATAAAATGTAATTGAATAGATCGGCCTCATTGCCTCATTGATATGCGATCCAGCTGTTTGAGTCAGTATCGGCCCGATATCCGATCCAGTATCAGTATCGGAGCATCCCTAATTTATACCAAATCTTGGATGATTATACCTGACAGTGTAACTAATGTCATCTAGCTGCTATTTACAGTGTCGACAATTACACTACTTACGTATTTTATTTTGAGGTTTTACTTCAGTTGCAGAAATATCTCATAGTTGCAAGAGAGATGTAATTTACCCCACATAGGTAAACTTCACAACACTACATCTGGTGGATAAGAAATAACATTTCTTTTTACAATCAACACTTGAAATGACGAAGGCACTGGCAAATGACAATGTAGGACAAAATGTACAACATACTTTGTTGTTTTTTTACTTTTTACAAAATGAACCAAAACGCTGACAATGAGGAAGATCAGAATGAGATATGAATTGGAATCAAACACTAAGCTGTAAGGCAGTATGGATCCCGAATAAATGTGATCACAGAGAAGTTTGTTTTGAAAGTGAACTCTCCATTTTCATTTTCCCGCCCCATTGGTTTTGAACACTCAGCATGTCTCTCCTTGCCTGTCACTGATTGACATGGCGTCAGGCCATAAAAGAGGAATGCAGGTAACCAGGCTCTCTATGAACTTGAAGCTCAGGAAAGTGGGTTAAGTGAAGTGAATCTATTGCCCAACGGCGAGCAGCTGCCTGCCAGCTTTAGCGCTGGCTGACAGTTGTAAACACACTCTTATCTAGCGATTCAGGAGACGCGAGCCTGCCGGAGCAGTTCCCCACTGTTGTCGCGGGTTTCTGTCAAAAGGGACACACTGAGCACACGGCTTTGTTGATAGCAACTGTTGGTCTGAGGACACCGGAGGCATATTTAACAAATGTTTGGCGCTGATATGCGCGCTTATGTTTAAAAAACAAACAAACCATTTAAATTCTGCAGTTAGTGCAGGATGTTTATAACAACCCCCCACCCGCCCTCCGAGCACTCACACATGCTAAATATACTGCTTTAAAAGGCAGACTGTCACCTTCCCCTCATGCACACACAGTGAGCTATTGTGTCTGAGAGAGTTCAGGCATCTGGAGAGCAGAAACCCTCTCCGGTGACCTCTGACCTCCAGTGGCTGAGAGGCGTAGACTGACATGAGGGTCTCTGGGAGACTTTCAGGTGACTCAGAGGACTGTTAGCGGACTTTGAAAGGACCATTGTGTACTGTGTGTGCAGGGTTTGTTGTGTCTCTGCAGTATTAGCTGATTAGCAGTGATAAGTGATGAGCAACAAACCTGCTATCTTTATATTAACACAACACTTTGAAACTCAAGGCTTTTCTGTGTTTTTTTACAGTAACACATAGGAGCCTACTGGAGGCCATGTTTAGAATGCACCTTGTATTTCTGCATTGTTGTTCACACCAGCGGTGTAATATCAACCTGTGTGAACCTTTCAGCTTATTGTCATCTCGTGACTCTGCCCCGGAAACCCAATGACAAGCGCTTATTTGACAAAGCTCCAAGACAAACTGGTTGGTAGAGTTCAGCACTCAGCTGCACAAAGCCCACGCTTACCGCGCGACAAACGTTATTGGATATTCATTTGCAACACCCGGTCGTCCTCCTCTCCTCTGTTGTCCTGGTGTTTATTTGATTTTCAATTTACGCTTGCTGCGACCCATTATTCCTGCTGTGTTTCCCCTGTTGGCTGGTGTTTTAGGTGGGTGTCAGTGCAGCGGTAGTTGTACCCTGTCAAGGTAAACAAATGGCCAACAGAAGCTCCCCTCTGCTTGCTGCTGGTACAACGCCAAGCCTCCCGGCAAACTTCATGTTGCTATGTGTCGCCATGGTGACGCCATCACAAAGGACTCCAGCTGGGTCTCTATGCGTGTGTGTGTGTGTGTGTTTGTGTATGACAGAGAGGTAGAGAGAGTGGGACAAATGGACAGAGAGCGAGCAGACGGAGGCAGGCAGTAACTCTCTGATTTACCCTCCTCCTCCTTCAGCTCCTCTTCTCTGTTCACTATTCTCTGCCCTCTCCCCTCTGGCAGACCCTCATCCCAAACACACTGCAGCTGGGCTCAGCTGTCAATGTTCCCCCATACTGACCGCCCCCTTTCCGGGCCTTTGTATTTGTTTGGATGGTGGTGGATTTGCCCTTGGCCCCCGCGCGGGGGAGCCCGTTCCTGTTAGCTCGCCTCTTAAACCAAACCGTCTGCTCTTTGAAGTGGCCTATCACACAGATATACAGATTGGAGATTACAAGGCAGCTGCCTGCCTTCATTCTGTCCAGTAACATGATGATTGAATAAAGGAAACACCTATGCAGACACACAAATAAGACACAGTGAGCCAAAAACAGAGTGTGTTTTAGTTGTGAAGGCAGGAGAAATGAATGGAGTCTTAGCTTTGTCTCAGGGGAGGGAAGAGGGCTTTCTTTGATATTATCGGGCCCAGAGGTGGGGGAGTGCTCTGCCAAGAAGAACCGCTATTCACACCAACTTGTCGGCATGGGACTTTTGAAGTATTTGTCAAAAGAGGGATTTGGCAGAGAGCCACTAGAGTTTTGTCATTCACAAACTCTTCTCTTTGGGACGACAATGCTCGCAGCAGGCTTCACCTACCTCTGTGAGGGAAGAGAGACGAAATTCCACAATTTCATTAAGTGAGGAAGTTGTTCCCGCTTCACAAGATACGTGAATGATGTCTTTCTTTTTCTGGGATGAAAGCTCCACTAACCTGGTATCATGGAGCGACGGGCAAACTTTTCCGTGTGCTCGTCAGTGTGTATCTGCGGCTGGTGAAGAGAGGTTTCCACATTCCTCGTTAAGGGTCTGATGGGATCCTGCGTCACATTCCTACTTCACTCCGTCCTTGACTGTCTGTGTGCTTGGGAGGTCCAGGGCAGAGTAGCTGTCTAATGGCTGCGAGAGGATCAAACTGTTTTCTTATCATTTCTGTGGAAACTTGGCTGCTGTTGTATCAGGACAGTTGTTTTGGTCAGCTTTGCCCCTCACTGTTGACAGACAGCTTTTTCCATCATAGGAACTTAAATCCATTTGTTTCGCTAAATGTTTGATGACACATCTTTACACACTTACATCCAAGTCACTGGCGTGGGCCAAGTCTCTGTTGACAACAGCTCCTGATGAATGGAGAGCATATCAGTGGCAGGAAGCCTGTGGTCTGCCTTGATGTGGAGAGCTTGAAACGTTAAGCTGGGTTGTGTCAATGTTATTTGTGTGCCTGCATGCGTGTGCATGTCTGCAGGCGCATACATGTGTGCGTGGGCATGTTCCGACTCCCCGAATATGTTTACTTAACCTGTCTTGGCATTCAAAAACCCCTTCCCCCCCTGTCATTCTCCGCCGCGTCTGGCTCTCGCAGTGACAGCTAGGTGGGACACGGCGCGTCGTCTCCTGTTTCATACGGCGCTCTATTGAGCGGATGAAAACCCTCTGTTCTTTAACCCCTTCTCTAGGCCTGATAGGAGTGTGACTTTTAGATGACTTCAGGGGATAGAAGCTCTGAAAGGGGCTGACATCCTATCCTTTGAACCTCCACGCCTGATAGGGGCAGGACCTCGCCCTCTCCCTCTGTGTGACTGCATGTGTCTGTTCACTGTGTAGTTTTTTTGTTCCCATGTGGGTCTGTACTCAGTGACCTTTCTGAAGCCGTATTCCCTAGACATCTGTGAAAAATTGAGACAGCGCTGCATATCGCGGCATGCTCAGATGATCCCGCCTAAGATGTCTTTGGCAGTAATTCCTGCATATACAGCACCTCTCAAAACATTTAACTGTAGAAGGAAATACAGTAAGTCCTCTTTTGTCTCTCTTGTGGTTTGTTACCCCGCCATCAAAGGCGCTCACATTAGCAACATGTGATCTCATCCCAACGCAGCATTCATCCCGTCTGAGGACTTTCCAGCTTGTCAAAACCTGACAGAAATCTTGTCTGGGATCATCCAATCACTGCTGGCGAGGCAGGAAAGCAGGAGGGTGTGTGGAGGGCGGCGGATGACTCTGACAAATCAAGAGGATGAAGTCAGCCCTCTGTTCACCTCCAATATGTTATGGTCTATGTAGGGCCTCTCCGGAGCTGTCAGCGAGATGGCAAGACACAAAGCAAACAACATCCTGCTCTAATAGTTTTAGACATGGCTGCTCGTGCAGGGTGTGGTTGGCAACAGTTGTCTGCCGCGCACGCAGAGCCGCGATCTCGCCACGGTAGGATGTTTGTCTTTTGTAGGGATTAAAAGGGATCCAGGAAACCCGGTGTCCTAGTTCTGCTGCAGAGCAGAGAGAGAGAGAGAGAGAGAGGGAGAGAGAGAGAGAGAGAGAGCGACCTAGTTTTGATGACAGCACCAGACCAGGAAGGAGATTCCAAGGCATAATGTAGTTAAGAGGTGGCTGTTTTTTTCTTGTTTCAGACATGCTATGTTTTTGGTCTGTTGGCATGTTTCTGCATACACAGGCTACTGAGTCAGTATGTGAGAGGCTCCATTGTCTGTGCACAACCTGTAGCTGTAACCTGAGAGGGAGAGTGTTACCGAGCAGCACTATGATGCTTTTTAATATCTATTTGCTCGGATTTAATGCAAAGCCTTTGGAGTGTGCCGAGCTCCCTAGCTCTCTTCTACAATATAATTTAACTTCTGTGCAATTATGCGTGCAAACAACAGCGAGGCACACAAGCACACAGGGCTATATTCGGCACCAAATTGTTCTGGATGTGTACAGTGAGTGCGTAGAGGGCTTAACCATCTAGATCAGTGGGTCAAGTGGCTGACATACTAATCCTATTACTAGACGAAGCTCTGATTTGTTAAAGTTGCCCCTAATCTACTGTCCATTTTGACTCCAACAGGGACCTAAGACCTCTGGGTGTCAGCTGTCAGTAAAGTCATTTCCCTCTCAGGCCGTGATTAATTTATATATAATATCTTTTTATTATTTATGTTTTTGATTACAATATTGTCACCCACTTTCTGCATAATCGTATCGTCTGTGTTGCATAACATACATGTATGTAGGGCTGGAACTAACGATTATTTTCATTGTCGATTATTTCGCCAATTTAAGTTGTTTGGTCTATAAAATGTCAGAAAATGATGAAAACTGTCGAACAGTATTTCCAAAAGTCCTCAAATGTCTCGTTTTGTCCACAACTCAAAGATATTCAGTTTGCTATCATAGAGGAGCAAAGAAACAAGAACATTTTCACCTTTTAAGAAGCTGGAATCAGATCATTTTTACTCTTTTTTTCTTAAGAAATGACTTTAACTGATTAATCGATGATCAAAATAGTTGCCTGTTAATTTAATAGTTGACAACTAATCGATAAATCGTTGCAGCTTTACATGCACACTGTATTTTTATAGTTTCTTTCACAAATTTGTACTTTTTAGCTTTTACCTTTCTACCATTTATATTGCAGCGCTGTAGTTGCTGGTTATTGTATGTTTAATATCCTCCACATACAAATCCTGTTATTGCTTATTATCTTATTTATATTTTCTACATTACTTCCTCCTAAATGGTTCTTTCAAACCCCACATCTTCAGTTTGTAATGAAGGCTTTCAGTTAGAAATTTTCAGATGGTTTCAAGCCCAAATTGAGAAAACCGTGATGATATCACTATGACATCATTCGGGTTATTTTCTCAGAATTTATACCGCCGTCCTCCAGAACCACAGAAGAAAATATAGGTTTTAAGTTTTCACAGGCTGTGTAGTACTCCTTGTGATGAGTGAACAATTGTTAGAGATCTTTCTTTTTTGAGTCTTTCATTCATACTTTCATCTTCCTCTGTCTCCTCCCTGCAGTGTCATCATGCATCACCACCTACAAGAAGACGCCTCCTCCAGTGCCGCCACGCACCACCCCGTCCAAACCCTTCATATCCATCACGGCGCAGAGCAGCACCGAGTCCGCCCAGGATGCCTACATGGACGGGGGCTCCGGCTCGCGGACGGGCATCAGCTCCCAGCCGGGCCTGTCCAACTCCACAGAGAGCATCGACAGCATGAAGGCCCTGACGGCGGCCATCGAGGCGGCCAACGCTCAGGTGCACGGCCCCGCCAGCCAGCACGTCACCAACAGCACCATCACCATCACTGCCACCGCCACCACCTCTGCCGTCGCGCACGTCTCTACCGACAGCAAGGCGCAGAGGGAAGCGCTCCGCAAGTGCCTCTCCATAGGGATCCAGGTTTGTGGATGAGCGTGTTGAAGTTCTACAGTGAAACTCTGGCGTTGCAGTTTGACAGTTTCTCCTCCTCCTCCTCCTCCTCTTAGGTGGACCCAGAGGAAGGAGGGCCGATGGAGGAGCAGTCTAAATTCCAGTCGATAGGAATTCAGGTGGAGGATGAGCGATGGTGAGTAGAGAGAAGGAGGCTGTAAAAGTGAAACTAGATAAGTCTGATGGGAGGGACGAGGCAAAGATAGCATGAGCAGGAAGAGGATTTGTGCAGACAGAGAGGGGTTTGTAGTGTGCAGTGCAAGCTTTTGCCCCCCTGCACTGGCTTCCCTACAGCAGCTGTCCCCAGATCAGGGGAGGTTGGCGTCAGAGCCCCCTCAGCCAGGGGCCCCATGTGACAGCTGGGCCAGAGGATGTGGTGCAGGGAGCTGGGAAGGTGGAGGGGGTGAGTTGACAGCCATCTGTTGCTCCAGTCATTGTGATTCAGGCTACTTTGAGGCAGTTTGTGTGGGAGGGAGGGAGAAAAAAAAAGGGAGGGAGTTTTATTGGGTTTGTTTAGCTCTGAGAGCACTGAGAGACTGCTGTGCTGTCAGCTCCAGCCTCTCACTCTGCAACATGTTCCCAGTTTGAGGAGAAGCAGCCCAGTGTGCATACTGTTTCTTTAGCTCACATTGGCTCATCGAGGCCTCTGGTGGGACACGCAGGCATTTATGGTTTTCTTTGTCTGCTTTCGTCCACGCTGTCAAAACAGTGACCTTCTGTTCGGTGAGGGGCAAGCTGACAAATTTAGCCACGGCGCTGGTTTTTCGCGCCGTAGCCGAGGCATGCTTCGGGAATTCAAAGAGACATCACCTTTAATCA
Source organism: Sebastiscus tertius (assembly GCA_916701665.1). Lineage (NCBI taxonomy): Eukaryota > Metazoa > Chordata > Actinopteri > Perciformes > Sebastidae > Sebastiscus > Sebastiscus tertius. The sequence goes on from CAKAOH010022226.1 coordinate 33,146, forward strand.
AAGGTCACAGTGAGGGCCGCGTCCAGCACTTTCAAACACACACTCACACAGTGTCAGGGAATGCGAGGGGCTTTCTGAAAGGGGAGGTCTCAGCTGACTGACCAAGCTCCGAGTTCCCGGAGTTGCCAAGCCAAATATTAACTCACCCAGACACCTTCCAGTCTGCGGGGGCTTGGATGTCATGCAGCTCTGCAGCTTGTGCATTTCTCTGGTTAATGTTTGCAGTAGGTGGGAGGGTATTTTTGTTGGTGCATGTTTTGATTGTTTACCTGTTGGCATACATCTGTGTGTGTGTGTTGGTCCATGCATGCATGTGTGTGTGTGTGTGTGTGTACCTGGGAGGTCTGGGCATGCTGCCCCCTACGTTAGATTCCCAGACAGTGAGAGTGCCAAACTCCTACGGCCGCGCTCCAGTGCTCAAACTGCCTTATTTGTGTCTGTGTGTGTGTGTGTGAGAGAGAGAGAGAGAGTCTGTGTGTTTATATGCAGCAGTCACAGGTCACAACCTCAGCTCGCTGTTTGAACTGGGATTAAGTGAGAGGGAGTGGAAGAGAGCTGGAAAAGAGATGAACACAAGCAACAACATGCTTGTCTTTACACTGATTTCTTTCTGTTCTGAAATGTTTTATTCATTCGTCATATTTATTCCTTCAAAGATGTATATGAGTCAACTTTTAAAGGCTTTTTTCTATAAGTATGTAGAGATAGATAGATAGATAGATAGATAGATAGATAGATAGATAGATAGATAGATAGATAGATAGATAGATAGGTAGATGTACTTTATTGATCCCAAATTGGGAAATTCTTGCGTCACAGCAGCATGTTATCCAGGCAATGCACAGGATCAGAAAATACACAATAAATATACATACCAACACTTGAGATAAATATCTATGATATATAAAATATAAAGAATATATTAGAGAATATACTATGAATATACCAGACTACTACAACTCACATAGAAAATAGAAACATAGAATAACAATAACATACTATATAAATCAGCAAAGTGTGCAAGTTGCAATTTTGCTTATAAAATTAAAAAAAAATAAACTGTAAATATCTGATCACAAACATACAAAAACTAAACTGTGATATACAAATTATGGGGGGAAAAATCGATACAGCATAGTATCGTGATATTTTGTGTGGCAATATTGTATCAATACGCGGACGTCAAGTATCAATCTTTTATTATATAAACTATTAACCTCTTAATCCAATGGATTTGATCGGACGGCCACTATTCTGTCTTTCAGAGGATGTAGCGGGCTCACTTTTAAAGCTAGAGTGAATATACTGGTATCATATGAAACTAGAAAACCTAAGGAAATGTCATGTTAGCATGTAATGTCAGAATTTGCAGTTGAAAAAAGGTAATAAATCACAATATATCTTATTGCATTACTCAGCATCACAAAATCTTTAAAAGTATCGTGATCATTTCGTATCATGGGGCCTCTGCTGATTCCCACCCGACAAATGAAATTTGATGGATTGATTGATGGATCATTTTTTAGGGCGTTGCAAGTTTGGGGTTGGTGATCACCAGATGGCTTTGCAGTCACAGAGGATGTGGGGTATTGCTCATGGTCCTAGTGACTAAACCATATGAACAACCATCTTGAAAAGTCAACTTAAGCGACAGCTAGACCTCCCTGTCTTTTTATTTTTGTCCTAACTGACTGAGGGTTTGTCATTACTGGCACAAGACAAACAAACAAGAAGCCTCAGGTGTATAATGCAACGTTAGATGTCCATAATGTGTTTTCTGTCATCCAACATATCTTTTTCAGCTTGTTCTGGTATCTTCTTTCTGTATCCAAATAAGACATCAGGCTGTTTTTGTTTCTAGAGGCTTCCTCGTGTTTGTGGCTTGAACCATGTTCTGTGCAGATGAAAGGAAAAATAATATGTTTTAAATCCCTTCTTAAAACTTTCTTTTATGGGAAAGCGTTCATGAATATTTGATATGCTGCTGTTTTTTATCGTCCCTCCTTGGCCATTTTATATATATCTTATCAGTTGGTATTGTTGTTTTTATGATCCCTCTTTTGTTTGTATTTTATTCTATTGTTGTCGTCTCTGGTTTTTAACTGCTGTTTTTTTTCTCCTGGAAAGCACTTTGTAACCTTGTTAAGAAAAGTGCTACATAAATAAGGCTTATTATTATATCTAAAAGAAAAACCTAGAGGTTAAGAGGCCCTCTGAAAGCGGCAGCGCGTGGAATGCGAGACTCCACCTCTGTAGTGATTTACAACTTTCCGTCATGTTCACCACATGAATGTAATGAGAACATGGACTCTCTGCGCTTTTATGTGCACTTTTTTTCCTCCTGCATACCTCGCTGATATTTTATAGTCGCTCTCTCTCTCCCTCTCTCTGTCACATCGACTTTTCTCTTTAAATGCCCTCCCTTGTTCTTTTTCCTCCTGTCTATTGATATGTCTGTCTTTCTGTCTGGGCTGTGTTTGGCCTTGCCCGTCTCTGCCCCTGCAGGAAGTTGTTAGCAGGCTGATAGAAAGCAGGCTGAGGTCATTAGAAGTGAACACCTGCTCGGAGGAGTTACTCTTTAACTGCTCCTCACACACACTCACACTCGCGGGCCGCTTGCACACACACACATAAAGCACATATACACAGTGTTTGATGTAGCCGAAGCCACTCCCTTGTTCTTGCTCTCTGTTTTTTTTTTTTTTTTTTTCTGTTCACGGAAGAGGAGAGATGAATGAGCAAAAGGGGAGGTTAGAGATGAATGGGTAGCTTCGAGGAGGAGTGTGCGTCCGGAGACGGGGCCGAGGCAGACGTGATGGAGCTGTGATCATTTGTGTGTGTCGTGCTGCAGGCAGGTCAAGCTAAGGTTCACGTGTGAGAGGACTGTGGGCATGTTTGGATCAGAGTACAGCTAGGAGGATTGCAATTCAAGCTTTTTCTGGCTTGGCAAAGTTGTTACTTCTTACGAATTTGCTGTGTATTGACTGAATAGGGATGTAAGAAAACATTGCGATAATATCTTCTGTGATACTGTATCGATTCTCAAAAACACTGTATTGATTTTTAATTAATAGCTTACATGCAAAGATTACCTCAGTCAATACTTTATTTCATTTGCGAAGAGATGCGCCCTCTCAGTGTGTGTCTCCTCTCAAAGTAGTGCTATGATGTTGGATATTACAGGGACTATGATAAATGCAGATCCCACTATTCTGATTGCATAAAAAGTATTTTTTTTACTCAAATTGTATGCATATGGTGGTGTGTTCTTTATACTATGACAGTTTTCCTAAAATTAGATAACAAAATCGCAATATATTGAATCGTAACCCCTGTATCATGATACGTATTGTATCGCCAGATTCTTGCCAATACACAGCCCTAGTATTGACAGCAAAATAGTATGTAAGCCTACACATGTCTAACAGTAGGATAAGGTGTGCATGAGTTCAAATTAGGACTGTCAAAGTTAACGTGATAATAAGGAGTTAGCGTAAATTAACGCCACTAATTTCTTTAACGCAATAAATTTTTCGGAGGTTGTTGCAGGCTCAGTTTTAAAGCTAGAGTGAAGATACAGGCATCACATGAAACTAGAAACACTACAAACTTGCGCAAAATTTTGGCAGGGACTGTGATAGTCCCTTGACCTCTGACCTCAAGATATGTGAATGAAAATGAGTTCTATGGTTACCCACAAGTCTCCCCTTTACAGACATGCTCACTTTATGATAATCACATGCAGTTTGGGGCAAGTCATAGTCAAGTCAGCACACTGACACACTGACAGCTGTTGTTGCCTGTGTGGCTGCAGTTTGCCATGTTATGATTTGAGCATATGTTTTATGCTAAATGCAGTACCTGTGAGGGTTTCTGGACAATATCTGTCATTGTTTTGTGCCAATAATAAATACTGTATATACATACATTTGCATAGAGCAGCATATTTTACCACTCCCATGTTGATAAGAGTATTAAATACTTGACAAATTTCCCTTTAAGGTACATTTAGAACAGATAAAAAATGTGCGATTAATCACGCTTAAATATTTGAATGGATTGACAGCTCTAGTGCTTATCAAAGTGTATCTCTTGTTTGCGCCCTACTACATTTTTCTATGTGTTAATAAAAGATGCGCTTTGAGACATGCACCACTTTGAGTTGTAATCTTGCAGTGATTAGATTACTGGCTCCTCCAATCACTGTGCAGTTAGCTGGCAAGCCCCCCACTGCCCCTAAACACCAGCGTCCCTCTGGCGTCCCATTCATTACTGGGGTGGTGAGCCGCTCTATAGATCGTAGCCAAATTTGTGGGTGTGTGTTGATTTAATCTTTGAACATGAGTGTGTGTGTGTGCTGTTGCACGTAGTGTGGAGGGGACTTGGCAAAGGCTGCGGCACAAAGCCTCTGAGCCAAATACGACACGGCACACCCAGCTGTAGAGAGGGGTCCCAGGTGTGTGAGTGTGTTTGTGCATCAGCCCCAAAGCAGGCCTTGTGGTGTGACAGACGACTGCACACTCTGTTGCTTCTGAATGAGCCAGGTGACAAAACACACACGCGCTCACAAAAGACGCTCCACACTACAAAAGCTATTCATCGCTATCAGTGATGAAATTGCTGTGATCATTTCAATTTTTCATACTGGGATCACCTCCAAGAGCTGTGTGTAAACAATATTACCATAATTACTGCTAAAGGAGAGACACTAATGTGGTATTACCGTGCAATTTTAGTATGTGTAATCAATCATCTTTGCTTCCATTCCTAGTTACCGCAGAATGACCCGCTCCAACAGCGTAACCACGGCGGTGCAGGCCGACCTCGACGACCCCGCAGACGCCCCAGATCTGCCGCCGCGTCACTGTGCCACCATGCCGCGCCAGCACTCTTCCACCTCCGTTGCCTCTTCTACCGTCAGCATCCAGGGCTCGGGGAACCACTACCACGCTTGTGCGGTCGACGACTACGGGGACGTGGGGTTCGACCCGTCGATCCTGCCCCCTCCGGACCCGTGGATGGACAGTGTGGCCGAGCCGGAGGTGGAGGCTCTGGAGGCCGTCGGACGATTGGTGTGTCCCCGGGACGGACGCTGGTTCCTCAAGTTGCTGCAGGCTGAGATGGAGCGTATGGAGGGCTGGTGTCGACAGATGGAGCAGGATGAGATGGAGAATGAGCTGCCTGATGAGAGTGAGTTGAGTCATAGAGAGACTGTTGAACACTGATATTAGGTCTATTATTCATCCTCTCCCTTCCTCTATTCTGCTCTCCTTTCCTCTTCTCTCCTCTCTTCTCCTCTCCTCTCCTCTCCTGGTATTCGTGGCATTGGACCACAATAGCTGCTTGTTCCTGTCTCAGGCCCTCTGGCCTCCACAGACATACCGTGCATACTTATCAATAGTCCGCTGCTGGCCTCAGCCACACATCTGTCCTTTAGACACACTGTATAATGAACTCTCACACCAACACAGTGAAGGGGTTTCTCTCCGCAGCGCTCCTCCAGGCAGCTATTATTTGATCTGGATGTAACACACACACACTGCAGCAGAGCATGTCTGCATACGCACGTCGAATTACGCACATGCACTCACATGCACACACCAGACTGAGCAAATGAGCCTCAGGCGGTCGGCGCTGCATTTATACCTGTCCTTGCTGCGCAGCTGATTTCATGTCTTACCGAAAATGTCATTGTTTATGCAGCCAGTGTGCTGTTATGGTTCCAGGCAAGATATTCTCTCACAGAACGTGCTGAACGGGGAGGCTGTCTCAAGGTTATGTTTTCCCAGATCTCACGCTACACATGTGCACACACACACACACACACACACATCCTGAAGGAGTTGAAAACATTGTCTCTGTAGTGCAGATTCATTACTCCCCCTCTCCCATTTTTTCTTCATGTAGACTAATGTATGCACTGACAGCTCTTCTCCGTAGGGATGTGGGAGTCAATAGGACTGACATTGGAGTCAGGTTATGCAGCACAACCTTGTTTCAGTCGGGCATTGTGAGAGAAATATACTGTAATAGTACATAAATATCAATATGCCGTATTTACAGCTCATAAAAAATGTTTTAGTTGCAGTTTTTTAGGACTAAATGCTTGATTTTTAAGCTTATTTTTGATACATGGCAGCAACTAAAACATGTTTTTGTGCTGTAAATATGGCATTTTGTTATTCATGTGCTATTTTTGGATTTGTAATTTCAGCGCATTTCAGTAATTATTTCTCTTCCCTAAATGGTTTCTGTTTCTGAGAGGCTCAGATAAAAGAAGCTTCTAGCGCATCCCTTTCTGTTGCATCACAAATGCACCCTCCCTGTTAGCGCTGCAACATGCCTGCAGTATGCGGCTCTGTGAGTAATTGCATTGTGAATTGTGTGTGTGTGTGTGTGTGTGTGTGTGTGTGTGCATGCATGTGCGTCCGTGTCTTTCTGCAGTCCTGGGGAAGATCCGCAGTGCAGTGGGGAGTGCCCAGCTGCTGATGTCCCAGAAGTTCCAGCAGTTCCGGGAGCTGTGTGAGGAGAATCTGGTATGTGTCACCTCATCCTCTGCATGCTTCCCCCTCCCTCCTCCTCGCCCACCTCCCCCTCCTCCCCCCGACACTGACATCATCCTGCACAAATCATCCTGACAGGCCGGGCCAGCGCTCATTTACTATGCATCTAGTGTAGACGGTGCATCTGCACACCCTTACTGTCTTTCACATACAAAAGATAGAACCTGTTTTGTGAAAACTACAGCCTGACAAACATGATTTATTCACATGTTGATACCTATATTTAAATATTTCTGTACTGAAGTACAGATATTATAACACAGGTTGCATAATTTACACATTATATAAAAATACTACCTGCCATTTTTGAAAGATAATTTCATTATCGACCCTAATTATTAATTATAAAGTAAAAAATACAATGTGTGAACTGAAAAATTACAATATTTATAGTGTTTATGTAGCAAGCAGCAGGTAAAATATGAGTAGAGATGCACCAATCCAACTTTTTCCGTCCCAATACTGATAGCGATACCCGGGCTTTGGGTATCGGCCGATACCGATCAGATACCAGTGTTTAATTAATAAGATGTATGCCTCACTGTGTGGAAGTGACTGGGATCATTCTTTTATGTGTAAGGAAACATCAGGCTTTGACTTAAACATTGCTTTCCTAATTTTGTGAAGCAAAATGTGACCAATAAATACATAGATATACATTTATTTAATTGTTCTTTATTACTGAAACCATATAGTCGGGCGGCACCGCTCTCCCTATAGGAAAACAATGGCACAGCCAGTGCAGTGTGGGCGGCTTAAAAGACGAGTACTTGACCAACTGATACGTTTTAGTTTAACCACAGTGGATGTATGATTCAAAACAGTGTAGTGAAGAAGTCAAAGCTATATTCTGGATACAATCCCAGACAGTACTCCCACATATTTACAGTACGGTGCCTCATTTATAAATACAATCTGTGGCATTCAAAATAACATGCGCCTCAATGTGCATTTGACTCACTCGTAAGCCAATTCTGTGATTCGTGCAGTTTCATCAGATAGCAGCAGCATCTTTCCAAAAATGTGTGATAAGCATATAAACAATATGTGTTAGTATGTGTGTGTTTATATGCAATGTTTGTGTATCAGAACCCAAATGCACACCCGCGGCCCATCTCCCAGGACCTGGCGGGTTTCTGGGACATGCTCCAGCTGTCTATCGAGAACATCAGCCTGAAGTTCGATGAACTCCATCAACTCAAAGCCAACAACTGGAAACCTCTGACCCCACCGGAAATTCAGGTGCAAACACACGTGGCAAAAATCATCTAATCTCATGTTTTGTTTTGGAATGCTTTACTAACCCGCATGCTATCTGCTGTCATTACTGTATACTTTAAAAATGATTCACAGCTGAGCTTTGTTGTAGCATGCTGCATACTGTCACGTTGCCTGCCTGACGTCACCACTTGTGTTTGTGTTCTGTCTTGTTGTCGACAGTGAGCTGCTTTTGAGAAGCCACTCTACCTGCCATGCACCGTTGGGGCCTGTCCGTCTCCAATGGTCACATTTACCTCACGCAATGGCCACCGCCGTGCTCTCTTACCCCACACAAAAATGGCTGCCACTGTGAACCATAACCTCATTCAAAATTGCATGCTCTGACATTGTGCCGACAACAGCTACGCCGCTCTCTCTAACCCCTTACGCGAGCTGGCTGCAGTCGTGTTGCTCCTTACTGTGTTTTAGCTGCAGCTCGCCATGAGGACTCTCTGTCATTAAGACTTTGTCATTCCTGTCCAGGAGAGAAGGATGCCCCCTCCCGTGCCAAAGAAGCCCCTGAAGGGCCACCACCCTCCCCTGGCTAGGGACCGCTCGCTGGAGAGCTCTGAGCGCCAGCGTCTGGAGGCTCGCAAGCGCCTGCTAGCTGCCAAACGTGCCGCGTCGGCTCGGCAGAGCTCCGCCACCGAGAGCGCAGACAGTATCGAGATCTATATCCCCGAGGCTCAGACCAGACTATGAGACCCACACATGCATGTACCCGCACACATGCCCGATACACTGTCCCATACACTCTATAGCACTGAATGGTAACGCTAGGGTGCTAACATAACATCATCACATCTTTTACAGACTTCCCAGATCACTGTGGGGTCAGTCACAATGGATGAAGAACAAGAAATGTACATTTACAGCATTTATTTATTTATTTATTTATCACTCCCCTCCCCCCTTCCTCCCTCATTTCCTCCTCCCAGCTGTGATGTAGCAGTCCCTCCTCTTCTTGTACCTCCCTCACTGTCAGAGAAGTATCTCATAAATCCCTTTTTTTAAGTGGCCTAATATTACAAAGTAAGCCAGGTGTAGCACAGCAGTGATGCTTCACGTTATTATGTTCCAGGTGCTGAAAAGAAACAGGGAGGGAGCATGCATGTTCACGGGGAGTGTGTGTGTCTGTGCATATTATACAGCAGACACACACAATGAGTAGAGAGGCCAAGTCCCGCTCCTTCTGGTGGACCACCATGGGACCTTATTTTGGAAAAAATATGAAAGGTAGTCAACGGAGAGAGACGAATAGTTTTATGATCCCTTTTGAATTGCGCCATGAATCACACATATGATGTTTGTCAATTTAAAACATAATTTTGAAAGTCAAGAAAGTCACAGTTTCTTGTGAAACTGTTGAAGTATAAGACTGTGAAAATACTTATTTAGAAAGATTACACAACCAAAGGTCGCGTAAGTGACGTCTCTCTCCTTGAAGCTACGATGCCTGTGTGTTTCCTACTGGGATGTAGGCTACTCACAACATGTCTGGTCGTTCTTTCTCTTCACGGCTTATAAAAAGACCAGGAGTCACTAGATGATACACATCAGGTAAGATAACGTTTCATTTGTGAGTGGAACATAGCTAGTTAGCTAGCTAGCTAGCGTTGTTGAAGAGAGATGTAGTTCACTGAGCGGTTTCACACGAAACTAAATGATACTACGACAAACTGCGACATTCTAAACTTACAAAATTATGTTTTAAATTGACATATGTGTGATTCATGACCCAATTCAAACGGGATTACAACAAATATTTGTCTCTTGCCGTTGACTACCGTTCATATTTTTTCCAAAATAAGGTCCCATGGTGGTCCACCATAAGGGGAGGGATTCACCTCTCTATGGAGAGACCAGACCTGACCTACTGACTCATATTCTAGATTTATTATTTGATTTTATTTTTATATTTGTATAAAACCCCATGATAAAACCATGAGCTCTGAAGTTTTGGATTTGTATAATGATATAGTGAAAAGACCAGACAAGGAGACCATAGTGTCAGTTAGCGACACAATTCGCCCTCTGTCTGAAAATGGGTCTTTCCAGCAGCATTAAGAAAGGTCAAGAGGTCAGATTTTGCTCCTCCAGGTGAGGCAAAGTGAGCCGAGAGCAGGTTTTGTGCTTCTGAAAAATTCACTGAAAGAATCACTGTTTGCCACAAACCTAAACTGTGCGTGTGTGTGAGGGAGAGAGAAAGAGCGTGTGGTACGATTCAGACCTTCATTTTCAAAAGTGCTTCCTATTTTTCTAGGCCTAATGGGGCCTAGCTGTAATTGAGGATTAAGGTAGCAGTATCAACAAACTGTAAACAAACCACCCATCTCGTCTCATTTTAAACTGAGCAGAACACGTTTGTATAAAGAACATCCAGTATAATGACATGACATGCATGCTGACACAAGCTAACTGATCTTTTTTGTCTTTTTTAATCCTTTCTCATGTTGCATTCGGTGTTACAAACAGTGCTAAAATACTGATATTTGGTACAATACTGGTAGTTGTACTATATTTTATTATGTCATTTTTAGACAAGAGAGGTTTATTGACAGTATTGAGACTAAAGGACTGTAAAGGGACTATTTTCTCCTCACTGTGTGCGCACTATCTCTGCCTCCAAATGAAGCAATTATTTGAAGGTCATACAAAAAAAAAAAAAGATCCAATTTGTAATATTTTGTATTCATGTTTAAGTTATTGATTAGGAGAACAATGACTGTTTATTGACATTGTGATTATTATTATGCACTGAGGCCCTTATACTGTGTTTATTTTTTATTTATGTTGATTCTTTAGCATGACAGGCACCTTTTTTTGTCTTTTCTGTTTCAGTGATCAGCCTTAATTTCTAATATGATAGTCGAGCACAACAGCAGTCTCAGGGGAAGAAGTGTGTGTGTGTGTGTGTGAGTGTGAATGACTTCATGTGACTATATGTGACCCATGGCTTTGTCTCTTACTGTATATATATAACCCCGGTCACCAGGATAGGCCATGATCTTAAATAAGGGAATAATATCCACGCCATCTATTGAGCATCTCGGCCCTAATTATTATTACTTCAAGGTGTTTCTGTCAGCTGCTTGAATGTGGAGACAATCCTCAGCCAGTTTACCATCATATAATTGTTTTGATAACGGAATAGCAGGACGTTGGTGTGTAGTCCGATTCTCTGTCTTGATCTGACAAAGTTTTGTGCCATTGGATAACTATAGGTCAGGATATATTCCTGCTATTTGTCCCTATTAAACCTGAAGTTTTCATTGAGAGACGTTAGTGAAGGAACTGATGAAGTAACCGTACAGTATGAGTTGTATTTCCTTTAGCTGGTCGATGTGAAGTTTAGAGAGGACGCATCAATGTAACAATAGTTCAAACTTAAAGGGTAACTTTGGTATTTTTCAACTTGGACTCTATTTTCTCGTGTTTATGTGACTAATGAGGACAACAATTTCTGAAACTGGTCCAGTATTGAGGGAGAACGCTGTAAACGGGCTGTAATGTATTTATTTGGGGCAACCTGGTCAATGTAGGTCCACTAAAAGTGCTTGTTTTTGCCACTGACAGGCTCAGATTGTTATTATAAGTGTCTGACAACATTACAGAAAGAACCCCACAGAGAAATAATATGTTTTTCTTACCTTTTGCTTTCTGTTTGTTATTGTGTCATGTGACTTGTTGCCGGAAGACAACAGTGAGAGTTGGAGAGAGGAGTGTCAGGAAGAGTTTGTTGTGTTGGAGTACAGAGAGCATAGCTTAGTGGTATCTAAAAGATTTCCAATGTCATGGCCGAATATTTCGATGATTTCAACAATGTGGATGCCGCGCACAGTTTTAGAACGAGACTTCTCTAGGGCAAGACACAATAAAATGCCCTTGTATTGTAACACATTAAAAAAAAAAGACGTTTCAATCATTCCTATCCACCTCGTGCATGTCAAGACTGGAGGGTGCCAGATGTGTTTTTTACTCTACAGATACGCTCTCATTTTTAATCTGTGCAGCAGCTGTCTGCACAGCTCCATCTCAGCTGTGTCACATAACTGCACCATGAACTGAAGCGTTTATTTACGCTTCAAGTCTATTTTTTTTTACAATACGTGTGTAAACGTGAGGTTGATGCCCAATAAAAAAAGCACTGAATAATATACTTATCCACATTTTGCAATATTCAAATTAAATCAAAGTGATCTGACATCCAGCTCGCTACATTTACATAGTGAACCGAAACTATTTTAACACTTCTCAACTGGTGGGCTGGCCCTCTTGGCCGGGCGCATCGTCCAATGCGCCGCAACAGACTCTAGGTATGCTTGGAAAGGCCGGACCCTGAGTTTTACAGCACCCCTCACCACTACCCGGGGGTCGTGGAGTTCTTGCTGCGCAGTGCGCCCTCTCTCCCTGTTGGGAGGGACGGGATTCTGCGGGCGATGTTGGCACACCGTCTCGTTTACCATGCTTATGTTGTGTGGCTTTTTGCCATCAGCATTCATAACCATACAGACTATATGATTAAATTGTTTACAAGAGCACCCAAGTCCTTCATAGATCTAGCCTCGTAATTTTGCTCTCAAAGTGCACCACATTGATGCATTTAACTTTACAATCTTAAACATTTTCTTCCATTGGAGCATGACCCCTGGTCCCCCCATAGAGGGTCTGAGGTCCACCCACCACAGTCTCTCAAAATCCTGTGGGGAAAACACTGTATTAGCCTACGTCATCCAAAGCTCGCCGTAAAATGTCAGTGCCAGGTTGCCCCAAGCGAAGCTCATTTAGCGGCTACAGCGCCCTCCTCAATACTGGACCAGTTTCTTAAATGGTTGTCCCCATTAGTCACTTGGAAAATAGGGTCCAGGTTGAAAAATACCAGAGTTACCCTTTAATGCCATTTTATGTAGATGAAGCTCATTTTAGTATTTTTTTACTTTAAAACTTGTATTTGAACTGTCTGTCAAACGATTGACTTCTAATTTATACTTATTATATTAACATATCAATATAAAGCTCCTGGTATAGCAGGGAGTTAGAAACCAGAATGTTGGATAAAACTCAAAAAGACCCTCCAGCAGATCTGAAGCTTGTGATGTAGTTATATTCAGAGATTCAATTAAACATTTGTACATAAATGAATGTTTCCCTATGTAAATGTAAACCCAATCAAATAACATATTAAGCAGATATACATTTTTGTAATTAATGTTATTACACTGTTGATGTTATGGCACGTGTATGAGCTCTTATCAGCATTAAAAAATTATATCATTGCCATCATTTTGTCGCGTTCATTTCTTGCCCTTGTCTCCACATGTGTTTCCAATTGGAATATAATTAAACAGATTACAAGGCCAGCATGGTGTGTGTGCTTTTAGGGCATTCCCCTTCCGCAGGGGCGGGTCCCCATAATTAGACAGCACTTTCTGGCCTTGGCTGAGCCCCGACGCTCCTGTACATGCAGCTTCTGGTGATTCGTCATTCATGCATCAGTCATGCTGAGAGGAGGCATGCTGACCTCGGTGGCCAGAGTTCAGGAGAGGGGGTTGCGGAAATGGGTGTCGCCTTTGTATAAAGTCTGGTCCAGGGTTAGCCTACCTTTCAGATGGCCCACCATGGTGGGCTACAACTGCCCACTGTGTGCCTGGAGGTCTGTTTAAACCCTTATTAGTGATTACATCCAGGCTTCACCACAAGAGCTGTCACTTCTGACAGGAAACATCTGACAAAAAAGTGGAAAACTCCACATTTGTTGATGACATATGGTGCAATGTTCCAGCCGCCGACTAGCCAATAAAAATAACCGCTTATTATAGCCTTCCTGATTAGTGAAGATGTTCTGATTGTTCAAAAACAAACAAAACAACCTCAAACGTTTCTATTTCCTTTCAAGAGAAGAAGATGTCATAAATGAAAGAGGGTGTCTATCTCCGCAAATATAGACAACAAATCCTATTGAGGCCGATGGAGAAGCTTTAGCGGGACCAGAAGGGAACAGCTGTCCTCCCAGCCTTGATCGAGCCAGCGTACTCGGTCGTAAGCTGACTTACATTGACTCTATTGAGATGCAGGCCCACATAAAGCCCCGCTGGCAAGAAACTGTTGACGTCTGCCGTTCGCTCGTGTTAATTTATGCAGGATTATGCTAATTGGCAGGAGCTGTTGTAAACCTCTCACACACAGGAATGTGTCTGATGGTAGCCTGTGGAAAGACATGAACGCTATACTATTCGTGTCCTCTGGCTCTCCTTTTATTTACAGAACATCCTGACTCAACACGCATCCTAAAGGGATGAATCTCCATAAAGTTCAGCACAAGACTACAGCCTGTATGAATCCACAAGAGGCGGGAAACACCAAAATGATAAACTCTTGAGATGTAGAAAAACAAAACTTTATTTGAATCCCATGTGACCCCTATTTGCCACAAAACATTGCACAGTATGAAAAGAAATCACATCATTGGGCATCATGTCACATTAACTATACACATGGTCCTATTATACATGACTTTTTTTTTTGGTGATTTCAAAAAAACGCTGTCTTTGTCAGGTTGTAAAAACAGCATCTGTAGTGTTTAATTTTCCAGTCCACTGGCCGTCGCTTTCGCTGAGTGATGAAGGGATGAAGGCTCCGACTAAGAACCTGCTACATTGGTCATCTGAAATATCCCTCGGTGGGAAAATAACGAGTAAAAAAAAACAAACAAAAGCATAGGTTTTTTTCTTTTAAAATAGCTAAAAGTAAAGTTACAAAATCAAAACTATACTCATGAAAACACATAACATTTACTACAGTAGTGAATAAGTTTGTCGTAGATGCTGAAAGTATGTTTAAGACACTGAGATGACCTTCCTCTGCCTTTAGTGTGCAAACAAACGAGGCAGACCAATCCTGAACTGATCTCTGAAATGTATGACAGTAAACGTGTGTGGACGTGACCCGGTCCGGTCTGTGAAGGAGAGGGCTGATTCTAACTCTAAAAATGATATACAGTATAATGGAAAGACATAAGACAGGCAGCATTTCTCCGATAACATTTTTGGTCCCTGTGTGCAAATAAGATACACATGTAGATACATACGCATGTATGTGAAATGAATAAACAACGTACAGCCAAGGCACCTCGATACAGTTTCTCAATAAAAAACGTCCTCATCAATTTGATTGGTATACCAAAAATAGAAATGATCAGGCTTTCGTGTGGGTTTGATCTCTGTTTTTGCGTGCAGACAAGTCACTGAACTCAGAGGATAGTCGAGACACAAAGTTTCTTCTTCTTCTGTCACTTTTAGGAGACCAGCTGCTTGGCTTGCAGCTCCATCTCCGCGGCCCGTTTGAGGGCCACGTCCACCAGGAGCTGGAAGCCGCTGAAGTCTTGTGTGAGGTCTGGAGGGGTGGGGGGAGGGGTGTTGAAGAGCCCGCTGCGGGGGCTCAGGTTGCCCTCCATGCTGAGGATGGTGGTGGTGGCGGTGGCCGTGGCGGTGGTGGTGGGGAGCGGCCCTCCATCCTGGCACCTGAGCAGCGCCTGCACCTGCGCGGCCTGCAACAGCTCGGCCGCAATGTCGCAGTTCATCCCCGGCGCAGACGGGTGGGAGGCTGTCGGGCTGGGCTGCATCGCCGTGGTGACAGTGGTGTGACAGATGACAGAAGGGCGAGTAGGCACGAGCCCCGGGGAGGGGGACAAGGAGGTCGGAGAGGGTAGGGAGGGGGACGCCGCCTTCCTCAGGACGCCGGGTTCGAAGCTGGAGGGGTGGAGGACGCGCTTGTCGTAGCTCTCCTCCGTACCGGCCGTGCTGCTGTGCTTCGGGGACTGGGAGCTGTCGGAGAAGCTGTCGCCTGCTTTGCTACCTTTTCTGGATATGGTGAACTGGTTCGGGTCTTTGCCGTCTTTCCTCAGCATCTCTGGGAGAAGTCGCCGCCGTGCGTTAATGAACCAGTTGCACACCTGGAGAAGAAGACAACAAAAAGGAAGTCATGCTGTGAGAAAAGCAGCATTACTCACTCATGTTCTGCCATGCAATTTAAAAAGAAAATCTGCTGGTACACTTATCACCCAGGTGCAGATTGCACCTGTGTTTTCAAATCAAAATAAAGGCTAAACACCACCAGAGGCTGGATATTTCACACCATGAGCATATTCGGCATCATTTCAGCACCCAAACCAGATCAAAGCATGAGAAGATAAACATTAACTTTCAACAAAAAACTCTAGTTTATGTTTGTAAAATGGTCTCCAATAAAAAAGTAATCTCCTTTGTGATAGCAGTAATCACGGCCATCTCTCCTCTTTTTCTCCTCAGGCTAGTCGTAACTGGCTCAGCAGCTCTAACCATGTAAATGACTCTGCATTGTTCCCAGACAGCTGGGATGGAAAGGGGCTGGAGGGAGGGAAATTCCTGTCCCAGTGCCTCCGCCAAGCCCACAGCAGCAGCTCACAGGGAGTGAGTTTACTCACGTTGTCTCAGACTTTTAATGTTGCAACATCAAGCTGCTTTGGATGACCTTCAGTTCAGGGTTTATGTGTCATGTTTTGTTTGCCATGTAGACAGGAAATGATTCAGTCAGTCCATCCTTTTACTGTTTACTAGCGTGTACCTGTAGTGTGGAGAGCTGAGTCTGCTTGGACAGGAGGGCTTTCTCCTGCTCAGAGGGGTACGCGTTGTAACGGTGCTCATACAGCCAGTCCCTGAGGATCTGAACGGACTCCTTGGGCAGATTCCCCCGCCGTTTCCTCTTCCCGTTGCTCCCCGAGCTGGACGACAGATCCAGGGGGGCGTCCACGCTGTCCTCGTCGTCTGTCTCGCTCCCCGACAGCATCATCAAACCTGTAGCAAAGCGAGGAGAGAGAAAAAAGAAAGAGAGAGCGTGTGAGACAAAAGAATATCCTCTTTATGTCAGCCAACCCCTGTTGTCAGCCGCCGTTCACCAAACACAAGCTGTCTGGGAGGCAGCTGATGTGTCAGAAGCAAGCTGTCAAGTTCAGCCATGTGATTCATATAAGGAGCGAGGGAGGGTGTGAGGAGGAGGAGGAGGAGGGAGCGAGGGATGAAGGGGGGACGTCACGTCACAAAGGCTGGTCTGATGCTGTGTCAGTTATAAAACCTGCCTCGACAAATACAAGCCAGGTCTATTGCACAGACTGAGCACACACCTTGCATGCTCGGATAAGTAGAGTACACTGGGGCTGACCACAAGAACAATCCCAGTATGAAAAGGGAGATTTGGTTTTAGAAGAAAGGCGGCAGTGTTTTTAGCAGAGATTACAGAGCTGCTTTCTTATTTAATTTGGCTTTTTAAGCACGTCTAATCAAAGTCAATCATGATCAAACAGGATCCAGGCCTTTGATGGGGGGGGAAATAAACCTGATTAGTTTGTTTTCAGTGTAGTTTTCAACATATGTTAAGTTCACAAGTGATAAATATAAAAAAAACACTTTTGTATTACTCATATATGATGTTTAGATCACTATTTACACATGATAACAACAGCTTCCTATGCAGGCAGACCAGACTCCATTAAGGAAATGCAGAATTAAGACTCAGAGGCTATATAATCCACCACCATATGCAGTCTGCTCTGAGGCAAACTAGTGGGAAAGGAGCAAGAAAGTTCCCAAGTCTGAACGGCCAACAGGATGAGGTAATTACGTAGGCTGAGAGAGAGAGAGAGAGAGGAAGGGGGAGGGGAGACCTGTTGCAAATCAGCGTCTCCAGACTAAACAAAAGAAACCAGGGCTGCGTGCTTCTTTGTATGCAATTCAAAAGTTTCTACACGCAAAACAGTGAGTTCAACACAAACTTAACTCCCTCTGAAACATCACAGTTTAACAGGAAGGGTAGAAAATAGGTTTTAAAGGCGGTAAGACGCTGGTTTGGCGAGTTTAAAACAACTTGTAAGAGGTTTTCTATTTGTGTGTGTGTGTGTGTGTGCGAGCTGCACCACGAGGTCCCTGAATGTAACAAGGCAACTTCCCGCAATGAGGTCAGGATGAACATTAGCACACTTTTTAGATTTAAATACATTTTAAAAGGTGTATTTTTTCGTCAGTGGTGGATACATAAAAAGATGCTACATATTGATTTTTTTAAAGCGTGTAAAAAAAATGTTGCACTCAACAATAGTAGCCAAACTTTAACTTTGTAGCATTTTTTTAAAAAGAAACTTCGACACAAATGTAGTAAATTAGTTTTCATACTAAATAAAACAAGCTTATTTAATTCAGTTTTCCTTCTTATGTGAGGCTCTAAAGTTACACAGCGACAAGAAAAACAACACATGGCGAAAAACATGGTATGTTATTGTGTCAAAACATTGAATAAAACATATTTCTATAAAGAAATTAGCTATATGGACTTCTGACATCGCGCCAGCACATGGCACAAAAAAGCCCCCTGTCATGTCTGGAGAGGAAACAATAGACTGCATGGTTTGCATATGAGGGGAAATCGCTCTGTTAATCGTTCAATGTCGTTATCTAAAATCATTTTGACTTTATTTATCTCAAAAGCATCCAACATACCTTTTTTTGTCTTCATCTTCGTGCGTAAAATGCCCACTTTTTCTCTCTCGTCAAAGCGCAGCAGAAAGAAATAGTCTTTGTGTTATTAGTGCAGTTCCTCCAGATATCCCCAGCAGCGTGTATATCCGAAAATCCTTATTCATCCAAACGCCGTTTTAAAACCAGTTTGTTTTTCTTCTTGTTCCTGACGTTAAGGGGGTTACCTGAGATCTCTGTCTGCGTCCCTTCTGCTCAAAGCCCTTTTTCTCATTGACTGTGTGTTTGATCCTGAAACTGGGTGACAGCTATCTTTGACAGCTGCGTGACTCAACGCACAGAGATCCTCCCACCAAGGGGCAGAGAGGAAAAAAAAAGCTCTGACATCAGCATGGCTTGTTCCACTGACATGGATACAGTCTCTCTCTATAAAGCTATTACTGCTGCAGACAACAAAAAACCACAAAGAAAAAACAAAAACACCTTGTGTATTAAATTATGAGCTGCAGAGAGGCGTTGGTTTAGTCAGAATGACAACAACAACAACAACAACAACAACAGGCTGCTGGTTGGCGGATGGCGAAGGAGCACTGCGGAACCTCGTGGTAACATCTCGCTAAAATAACAACATTGATGCAAAATCACAACATTATCGGTACAAGGTGTGCATTTTTTTTGCACATTGTGAATTGTGGTGTGTCTACGAGTTATTCGGCAATAACTTTATGGACTTTGTGGTTTTATTTCCGTTTGTATCACTGCGATTTTGCACAACATGGTGCAGAATTAAGTGCACAACAGGCTGGAGGATGGAAAGCACTGCGGAACCTCGTGGTAACATCTCACTAAAATAACAACATTGATGCAAAATCACCACATTATTGGTGCAAGGTGTATATTTTTTTGCACATTGTGACTTGTGGTGTGTCTACGAGTTATTCGGCAGTGACTTTGTGGTTTTATTTCCTTTAGTATCACTTGAATTTTGCACAACATGGTGCAGAATTAAGTGGCGTTTAATTGCTTTAATGAATGAGCTTATCACCATATTATCGTGCATATAACAACAAAGGACCCATATTATGTTTTGTAATACCAGCTGTGTTTTTTCTTATGCACTTTTCCCTCCTTTTTCCTCCAATGTTGTCACTGTTGTATCCCTGAAGGCACTGAATCACGTTTTCCCTGTGTTATGGTGTCATTTCCTTTAAAAAAAAAATATATTATCTAAAAGATTATCGCTCTAATTTCAGAGAACATGTGTTAAAACAGTATAATATATATTGGTGTAATAGGGGGAGATGTTTTTTTAGCCATCCTGCTGTATTTTAGTGCACCAGTTCAGGTTACTAAAGACAACAACAGTATAACAGCGAAGGAAACGATCAATGCGCTCATTTGTATGCGGTGCACAACCTTGCGACAGCTGCTGTAGCATCGCCTCTTTTGCATGCATTTGTTCCAGACAGGCGTTCATTTTTATCTCCAGTATGAAGATAAATGTCGCCTCCGTGTGTGTGTTTGTGGTGCTGCACTTGAACGCAACACCGCTTAATAAATATAAGGTGCTCTGACTCCCTCTGGTGGTGACTGTAGGGTGCTGCTATAAGACTCAACAGGACTGTTATAGATAGATAGATAGATAGATAGATAGATAGATAGTAACTTTATTGATCCTGAGGGAATTTCAAGTTTCCAGCATCACAGTTTCATAGTGCAAAACATGTTAGTAAAAAGGCAGTAAAAAAGTTAGTTGTACAAAGTACAAAAAAATATTCCAGATATAAAAATACAAGGAGATGAAGAAAACTGTTAAAACTGAATATAGAGCAGGGTAACAGCTGTGATACACGACTATTAAAAAAAGTGAATATAGTATATAAATCTAAATTACTCCATGAGGGAAATTGTGTGGAGCTCCCATTTCTCTAATATTAATTCAATTTAATTCAATTTAATTAAATGAAATTTAATTTAATGTAATGTATTTGATTGGGACAGATCACTATAATGAACATCAGTATAAAATACAGGATGTATACATGCAGGAATTAGCAAGAATGCAAATTTTTATCCTTAGTCTCTTAGTCCCTGTACACAGGCCTAATATTTATCCTACGAACAAATTTGTCTCAAGATTTGTGGTTCTCGATAATAAATGTGAATGTTGTAAAGATGAAGAAGAAACAACCTTACATGTATTTTATGAATGTCAGCACACATTAGGATTCTGGAAGAGAATTTAGGACTATTTTGACACTCAAACCAATTATTCAATTAAATTGGAAGCAAAGGATGTAATATTATACTATGAAAATAAAAACCAGAAAATTCAGCAGACTGTCAATTTATTAATTTTATTGGGGAAATTTCAGATCTATAAACCTGAATTCTCGAGGTCTAGCCCGTCATTTGAACTCTTAATAGTATTTAATTTGCTACAGGATTTATTTGGAGAAATGGGACTTATTATGTTAAGCCATTATTTGTATAATTTATATTACTGTCTTCTCTCTTCTTTTTTTTTATTATATATTTTTTATTTTTTTTATTTTTTTATAATTACATTCCTGTTTTGATATCCATATCTCAGTTATCTTTTGTCATATTGTCACTAATTGATACTGAAGATTTCTACAATAAAGGAATCTGGGGGAAAAAACAACAGCAAAGAAAAGGGCAATATTTTGTCCACTTGAGAAATAATAAATCTTTGGTAAATTGTATAATTGTCATCACCAAAATGCTACATGTTATAATATTTTATATGTTTGACAAAGTCATGAGAAATTCAAATGACCAACCCACTATAAGCGGTCTAAATTAATCATGTATATTAGTTTATGATTTTTGATTATAGGTTTACATTACCGCTACAGTTGTAACTGACTCCACTGAGGTAATATCTATATTAAGCACTGAACACAAGCAGTGTGACTCTCAACCGGACATGAAACTGTCAATGTGTTTAAAATAGAGACATGAGCAGCCACCTGTAAGTCAATATCAGCCAGTTCCGATATTATATACTGTGTAAGACATCCTAAAATCTTTAATAATAATAATAATAATAATAATCAACTATTGTAAAAAAATAATAAAAATAAATGAAAAAGCTAAGCTTTTTTTTCCCACATTTATTAATAGTAGGCCTGCATTTTTTGTTATCATATTTGTCAGGCCTCTTGAAATACGCCAACTGTTAGTAAATGATTTATTTCATCATTTAAAAAAAAAACAAAAAAACCTGAAATTAAACACAAGCAGTGTGAGTCTGTTTCAACCGGACAAGCTGAAACAGTCAATGTGTTAAAAATAGAGACATGAGCAGGTTCGGCCTCCTGTCACCACCTGTAAGTCAATATCAGCCATCTGAAAAATAATTATTATAATAAAAAATAGCATAATAATCCACTATGTACATATTTTATTTGGCAGGCCTCTTGAAATACTGGTAGTAAATAATTTATTTAAATTTTTATTTCACTAAAAATTTAAACAGTGACTGAAATTCAACAATTTCAATTCAACTTTTTTTTCTCGATGCTCTGAGCTTTAGTTTGGTTATTGTTTTATGTATTATTTATAATTATTATTATTATAACAATAATAATAATTTCATTTTATTCTAGGTCAAGGAGTAAGAAGTGTTTTATTATTTTCTTGTCAGAAAAAAAAAGAACATTTGCCTACTTTAACGTATTACTGTCATAGACACTATCACTCAAGATTATTGGCCAGTGACACATGAAATCCTTTACATTGTTGGACTGGTCAAACACTGACGCACTGCTTCAGTCTCAACTTGTAAAAGTTGAGAGCTGCGTCGAGCCGCATACCAACAGCATGAACCATACCGGATATTAGGCTGTGTTGCCTTCAAAATAAAGTTGGCACTTAATTCCAGCAGCAGTCATCTATGTTGCCTTGTTTATGAGCCTACATCTTCGTTTTGCTATTAGTTATATTATATATATATATATATCTCAAGGTTATATCGGTTTATTATTTCTTCGTAATATTACAACTTTTTCCTCATAATATTACGAGTTTTTTCTTGTAAACTTACAACTTTTTTCTTGTAAAGTTATGACTTTATTCTCGTAAAGTTACGACTTTATTCTCGTAATATCACGACTTTTTTTCTCGTTAACTTATGACTTTATTCTCGTAAAGTTACGACTTTTTTCTCGTAATATTACAACTTTTTTCTCGTAAACTTATGACTATTCTCGTAAAGTTACAATTTTATTCTCAAAATATTACGACTTTTTTCTGGTTAACGTCTGACTTTTTTCTCGTCATATTATGACTTTATTCTCGTAATATTATGACTTTTTTCTCGCAATAATATGACTTTATTCTCGTAATATTACGATTTTTTTTTAACGTAAAGTTATAACTTTATTCTCGTAATATTACGACTTTTTTTCTGGTTAACTTCTGACTTTTTTCTCGTAATATTATGACTTTATTCTTGTAATATTACGTATTTTTTCTCGCAATATTAAGACTTTATTCTTGTAATATTACGACTTTTTTCTTGTAAACTTACGACTTTTTTCTTGTAAAGTTATGACTTTATTCTCGTAAAGTTACGACTTTATTCTGGTAATATCACAACTTTTTTTCTCGTTAACTTCTGACTTTTTCTCGTAATATTACAACTTTTTTCTCGTAAACTTATGACTTTATTCTCGTAAAGTTACAATTGTATTCTCGAAATATTACGACTTTTTTTCTGGTTAACTTCTGACTTTTTTCTTGTAAACTTCTGACTTTTTTCTCGTCATATTATGACTTTATTCTTGTAATATTCCGACTTTTTTCTCGCACTATTATGACTTTATTCTCGTAATATTATGACTTTATTCTCGAAACCTCAGATTTTTTTTTATTTGCCTAAAATATCTCTTTTGATAGTAAAGGTTGCGGACTCCTGGCATAGCTCAATGCAATGTTTTATTTTGAAAGCATTTAAAGGGAAGCCCTATGGTTGTCATTATGTCTGACTTGACCCTGTTATAAAGCAGAGTGTCCTGTTACAGTTTGAAGGCTAAAATTAGGGAGGCACCCGACAGCAAATGAAGCAAGAAGGCTAAAGCGTCCCGTCTACTCGTCTCTCTGTGTCAATGGTATCAGGACTCAGGACCATGGAAACCTTCCCTACAACTTCACTGTTGTTGATGACATGCAGGGTATTTTTAGACGTTGTTGTCATCTCTCCAGTAACAGCAGCCAGGCGTTCAGTATAAAGGCTCTCCTTCAAAATGCAGCTGTACAACAGTGTGCTGACACACTACCCGAGGTCGTCTCGCAAAGTTACAATAACTTTATTGAGCGGATCTGAGCGTCAGACAGCGAGTTCCTCTGGAGCGCCTAAAGCAGGATTTACGCACCAACCACAACCAGGCGCAACTCCTCCAACAGCGACCAACGGGGATCCGGTGAGAGAGACTGCTCCTTCTTCTTCTTCTTCTTCTTCTTCTTCTTCTTCTTCTTCCGCAAACATGCCTGCCTTTTCGTGTTACGAAGCTTCATCCAGGAGGCCAGTTTACTTCACATCCACTGCTGAGATATTAATCCGCAGGCCTGATGGAGTGGAGAGGTCTGTGCCTGTTCATATCATGAGGAAGGACAAGACTAAACCTCCATCTCCTGATGATGTGGAAAGTATCCTCTCTGATGATGTGATTGTGGACTTGATAGATCATCTAAGAAATGGCACAGATGAGCTGTTTTCTGACTGCCCACAGCTGGTTGGAAATCGCCTTTTCAACAGTAACAACAGCATCAAGAGGGTGGTTGGACATTCAAGTGAGGATGATGCAGTTTCTCCACTCAGAAGCAATGGATGGGACTCATTGCATGAAGGGGAGATAGTACCTTCCAGAGCAGATCAGCCTGAAGTAGACCTCACAAAGGAGGATTTTAGTGGCACATCTGCTCCAGCATCAGATGAGAGAAGGGCCTTTGAGCTCAGCGTCCTGCAGGAGTCCCCCCAACAGAGATGCCAAGAGAGAGAAGAGGTCAACAATAAGGTCACCCGCTACCTGGCTGAGGTAGAGAAACAGAACAAGTACCTCCAGGAGAGGCACAAATACAGGTACCACATCATTCCAGATGGCAACTGTCTGTACAGAGCTGTGTGCAAAGCCACGTACGGGGACCAGGCGAGACACGGGGAGCTGAGGGAGCAGACGGTGCACCACATCGCCGACCACCTGGAGGAGTTCAACCCCATCATCGAAGGGGACGTGGGAGAGTTCCTGATCAACGCGGCCCAGGATGGTGCCTGGGCCGGGTACCCGGAGCTTCTCGCCATGAGCCAGATGCTGAACGTCAACATCCACCTGACGACAGGGGGGAGCCTGGAGAGCCCCACCGTGTCCACCATGGTGCACTATCTCGGGGACGAGGACGTCTCCAAAGCGGCAATGTGGCTGAGTTGGCTGAGCAACGGCCACTACGACGTCCTCCTGGACAAGTGTCTCCCCAACCCGGAGTACGAGGACTGGTGCAGACACTCACAGATGCAGAGGAAGCGAGACGAGGAACTGGCAAAGTCCATGGCTGCATCTTTATCCAAAATGTACATTGAGCAAAATGGATCTGCGTGAAAAGAGCTACTGACACAAGTAGACCACTGATGGTTTCTACATTCTTGAAATTATTTTTTTTATAAGATTTATATCATGAGAGAAAGGAAGTGCAGTGCACATACTTTGGGTTTTTCTATATGCCAAATTAGTGGCAGTGGTTTGTGAAAGTGTTTGAAAGTGTTTTGATAGTTTGGGTTATGTTGACATGATTGTTACTGTACATGGAAGTGCTTTTGAGTATTTATTTGCCTTTTATTGGCAGACTTTTTCTATAATGTCTGTGCTTTGTAGGCCAATTACAGAGAAACTTGCCATCTGTCGCTAGAGCTACTGTTTAATATCTGTACTCTCTTTTGCACAAAAGTCCTATCAGACAAGTCCAGAGAGTTTGTGTCTGTCTGTGAGAACATTTTTATATATATATACATATATATATATATTATTCCAGTTCTTTTTAGGCTTTTGACAGAATATTTCAAAATAAAGTTTTGAAGAAAACCTGATTTGCAGTGATTTAATGTTTTATTTCCATGCTTCATTATCTGTCTCTTGTGCACATTTTCCACAGAAATGATTATCCAGTATAGCATTAGGTGCAGAATTGTTAAATTCCTGTAAAGGGATCCATCTATTAAATAGCATCTAGACATGCTAGATGAACTGATGTGTGCAGTTGGTCATCCTCGACCCCGGTTGTCCCTAAAGTGAAAAGTGATGTTTGGTATTTCTGACATGCAGTGACTCAGGAGTCTGCGGACTCTAATTCAGGTCAGGCTGCAGAACTCAGTGTGTTAAGTGACTGTTGTCTCTGTACACAGATCACAAGGGACATGTCCCGTGTCAAATGAGGAAGTTGAAAGCTGTAGATTGCACTGTCACCGCACTGTAATTTGTGGATTTATTTTGTTTGGTTTCCTCCATATTTTTACAATAGCAAGTTTTTTTTGGCAACTTGAAGGCAGAGGAAACAAGCTCACACAACATCGACATATCAACAACTTTTAAATTTATATGGTGGATTTGTTAAAAAACAGCTGCTTATTACACATCCAGCGGTTACAGAGCAACATTATCATTGATTTGAAGTCCAATATTCTCCTTCATTTAGCTCTGTTTTTGGTCTACTGAGGGAGCTGGAGTCTGTCTGCTGTTTGGTGCGGAGCACTGCAGCTAATGTATTTTGTTTTTTCACGACTGAGTGAAGTGTTTTTCCCCTTATGTTGTAATATTTACAATATTTAAAAAAATCAGAAATAAAATAAATTTCATCTTTTATCAAAGCAGCTGTCCACCAGTAAAGTATCTTTCCCTGGTACTAAGGCATTGTATTGTGGATTCATAGTCTATATGTTATAAAGTAAAGCTCAACAAATGACAAAAAGGTTTGTGAGGGAAGATATATACTATGGGCAAGCATTAGAATAGGAACATAACTTGTGGTACAGAGGCTGGGTATAACAGTGATCACCAGTAGGCCTACAATTTAGTACAATAGCCAGTTTTCAAAGTGGGGTCCTTGAAGGGGTTCACAGCAAAAAGGGAATCATTTATTTTCACTATAATTCCTTGAGTCATGGGTTTCACACACTTTCGGTAATAAAACATTTAAAATAAAAAGTCCTATTAGATTAGGGACTGTGGGCAAAATCTTATCAAATGGGGTCTAATTTGTGTCATTTTAGGGGTCCTTGATGTTTTACTGGGAACCACCGCAATAGCCTGTTTTATTTTTTTAGTTTCTGCCAAAGAGGAAATGATTCAGCTCTTTTCGTGACTATTGAAACTGCATGTGTCATTTATATAACAGCAGTTTGTGCAACAGCTGTTGCCAGACTGTATTATATTGTTCTTGTGTGGTCTTTTGTCCACCTCTTTTCTGACCCTATCTAGGATGCCATCTGCACTTTTCCTCCACTAGGTGGCGTTGTAGACCCCCACATGCATTTTGACTAAATCACTTTATTATTAAAGGAATGTGTGATTACAATGTGGGATTATAGGACCTACTGCAGTGAGTAAACAGGCTTTCACAGAGCTCTGACTCTTAAAAAACAAAAAATGTTTCTAGTAATATACAACAAGGGGGAATTGTGGATTTTAGATAGTTTTAAGTCATCAATTAGTTGCCCAATTAACTTTGTGTCGACTTCCTGATTTAGGTACCTCTATTTCCCACGTGGTCCAATAGGCTCTTATAATCATGTAACATCCCTATATTCAGCTTAAACTTTATGATTATGTATGTTTTTTTCCTGAAAAGCTTTACAGTGATGACGTAACCCTGCAGTCATGTGGACATTAGGGGTAAAAAAAAAAAAAAAGAAAAAAGTTTCAATGTAATGCAGGAGGAGAGAGAGAGGCTGCTCCAGAGTGTGGATGTATGTATGGATGGAGCAGACGGAGCAGAGGGCAGGTGAGAGTGGACCGGAACAGCTGCCTGCTTCACCGCAGTACTGGCACACAGTCAGCAGCACACACACACACACAGAGAGAGAGAGAGAGAGAGAGAGAGAGAGGCACACCAGGAGCAGAAAGTCACTGACTGACACTCCCCCACACCTCCCCACCGGTGTCCGTCTATCTGTGGATGATTTCCACGCGTAAAAACGCACGAGGGACGCGGTCACCTCGACGGAAGTTTACCGGATACTTTGAAACAACCAACCCGGAGAGCAGAGATCCTAGTCGGTTCTGACCTGAGAGAGAGGTGGTGTGTTGGACCATGTCGGGACACCGGGTGCAGTTCGCGGACCTTCCTCCGAGTGAGCACAAAGGAAGTCCCAAAATTCACAGTAAGGAACATTATTGATCTCTTCTGACCTTCATTTCACCAGAAATGCATGTGGAAAAGGAGTTTTTGGGCTTATTATAGGGGCAACCTCTGTCAAGAATTTCATAATAAGTTAGTTTTGTAGTGATACAGGATGTGAGTCAAGAAGAGGTGGAATCAGTATGTTTCCTTCTTCCTTTTTTGCATCCATAGGCAGCTCAGTTTGAGAAAAAGTACACATCCAATAGACATACTGTTACCATAGACAAGACAGACAAGTAAGACCCATCAGACAAAAAAAAAAACACATCACCATTATTCATACATTACAAAATTACCAATCTGTCCTCTGGATTTACGTCTTTAGCAGCACATTCATTATTATTTAGCAACAAGATGGACTCATGGATTCATATATTGCTTATTGTAGCCATAATGTAAGTCATTGCACTCCACACTTTCTGTGTCTTGAGGGACACAGTTGTGCTCCATAAATTAAGATTATAGTTCTCTACATGCCAAAATATCATCACCAATTTTCAAAACTTTAGTTATTTGCCATCTCATGTCTGAGGAAATGCAATAATTCAGACATATACTTAAATGTATGTTGCTGGTCGTGTGTGTGTTCCCTGTGCGTGACTGGTTTGTAGAGGTTGTGATGACCCCTGACCTGTGATGCACCCTGCATCTCCATCAGTGCTGTGATCCCATCCACTCCACCTCTTACTACACTTATCTGAAGTGGCAGTTGCCCTTTAACGTGCTGCTGCTAACTTTTTTACCCTCTCTGAGTGTAACACTCCCCATGCTCTGTCTCAGTAAGGTGACGCTCACCTTGAGATGCATTTAGTGACCACTTCACTGCATCCCACGCAGTCTGGAAGTATATAACGCATTAGTGGCTGTTATAACGCGTTCAGGGCTTTTGTGCACAAGTGAAGGGGTGCATAGATGTGATTTCATGTGAGGTGCGACAGAGAGTCAGCTGCTGCTGTGTTGCTGCAGTGTATGCATTACTACGGGCACGAGACACAGAGAAGCTGAGCTCATCTCCATGGTGACAGGTTGAGTGACAGGACACGTGAGCGAGCACGCAATGGAAAATTGGCAGTTTGCTGCAAAGCCCTCCAGAGGTGCATCCACAGCACACTCTGGTTACATGACAGCAACATGGGCACGTTTGTTTGACATATTTATCCGTGTGATGGCAGCTGTTCTGTCAGTCTGATGTGGTTTTTTGGGGGGTTTTGCCACTAACATGTGGGCAGCAGGGGGAAAAGTGCTGATGTTGTGTGCAGGTCAAGCTCAGGTTGTATGCTGGGTTGTGGTGTGTGGAGGGACAGAACAGCAGCTTCAGCAGCAAACCACTCACTCTGACTCACCCTGTCCGTTTCTCCTGCTGTCCACATGCAAGTGACAGTGGGGTCAAGTTTCAGCCTCTTCTCTCTCTCTCTCTCTCTCTCTCTCTCTCTCTTACGTACACACTAGCAAACAAACAAACACACGCATCACTCTCACAAGCATTACTTCACTGCCGCTATTGTCCTCTCAGAGATAGGTGGTCAAGATAGGTGGCCAAGCCAATACTCATTGTATTAAACACATGAAATACAAATAGTACCCAGCAGCAGAACAGTGGCTCCTCCATTCATTTTCAGACTGCTATAACAGCTAATGATGTTGGCGTCACCTGGAGGGAATACTACAACAGATGTGAGTAGTTTTTAGGTCAAAGCAGCTCTGATGGAGCGCCGTTCTGTTCATTTTACTCGAGTTAAACCTGCAACATCTATGTTTTGACATTTTTGAAGAGACATCGTTCGTAGCTATACCTATGAAAAGTAATGCACTGTAATTTGGTTATATATCCCACAAAATCAGTTAGTATGTAATCAATGTATTTGTGAATCAGGAAGTATAAACAGAGATAAACGCAGAGTAGGGAGGAAGTCGGGATGGATGGGTGGGTCAAAAAACACCAGACTTTCGCACAGGTGTTCGTACAATGTCACGTAACATCCGTACTTAAGTTCCGTCACTTCCGGTGTTATTTTAACCAAAACCACGATCTTTTCCTAAACTAATTTGTTTTATTGCCTAAACCTAACTAAGTAGTTTTATTTTGAAAAGACTGGAGCGGAAATTGACATGTGCATCACGTGTTGCTGGACAAATGAGGAATAACTTTCCGTAAGAAATCATATGAACCGTTGTATGAGGAATGAGGATACGTTGCATTGTTGTGTCTTCCGTCTCAAACAATGGGAAGTACTGTGACAGCCTTTCCAGGTTATTTTACAGTGATAAAGTTAACATTTATAGCTGTAGTACTCTTTTCTGTCTATTTATCTGTGGTGGCTGTCGCTGCTCACGCTAACTGCCAACCTCTGGCAGGGAAAAACACATTAATTGCTGTGTGCCAAAGGACGTTTCCCAGGAAAGCCCTAGTAAAGGCTTTCACGAACAGGTTATTCGTCTAATCTTGTGTTGTGTCAGTTGCTTGGCAGCAAAAGGAGGAGAATTAGATATAAGTGTAACATTATTACTTTAACCTTTCTCCTTTCAGTCT
Organism: Sebastiscus tertius; assembly: GCA_916701665.1. Lineage (NCBI taxonomy): Eukaryota > Metazoa > Chordata > Actinopteri > Perciformes > Sebastidae > Sebastiscus > Sebastiscus tertius. The sequence goes on from CAKAOH010022226.1 coordinate 63,415, forward strand.
GCATTAAAAGCTGTTTTTGTAGAATTACAGAGAGAGACGGTGTGAATAATAGTGCCTGTTTTCTTAGTTGTTGCTAACATGTCTGTGAAAGGTTGACCCTTCTTATAGAGAGGTGAATACAGGCTTCATTATAGAGTCTATAGAGTTGCACATTGAATGAGTAAAACAGTGATATGTGTCTCAGCAAGCTGCTTTACATCCCGAACAGCTGCACTCTCAGCCATGATGTTTATCATCTCAGGTTTCCAGTGATGACATATGAAGATTATGTCAACAGTTTCTGGCTGGAGAAGGATGTGCAGCCTTGATTGAATGGCAGCAGATATCGCCTTCTCTGTTCCCATCAGTCTGGTAGCAATTCTCATGAAGAGAGGGTGGAGCTCTTCAACATCTAATTCAATCACTAACTTTATCTTTAGAGGAAACAGTTTAAAGTTTGCTCTCTGCCAAGAAAGTTCTGTTAACTGACGTTGTTTCTCCATTAATTCAACTCCGTCATGTCTCTTTGTCCACAAGCCAGTTTAATCAAATAGACTTGTTGTGAGTCCAAATTTTTTGTCATCCCACGACGACTCCCTTTCAAGAGCCATCTGCGTCGTATCACTGTGGGAACGCCACTTTGCCCTATAATACACATGCATTTTTTATGTATGAGATTATGTTATTACTTCAAAGATTGATAATTAACACCCAAGAGGACTAGATACTGCCGCTTTGTCACGCCCCATTGGCGTCACTTTAAGTTTTGGCATCAAAACCACTTAGGTAGGTTTAGGAAAAAACAACATAGTTGGTCTTAAATCTACTACGTTTGTCACGTGAAAATGAAACTGAAAATTATGAACACGGGACACGAACGACAGCTGATTGTAACGTGAAAGTCAAACTTAACGCAGGGGACACGATCAGCTCAGGTGTCCTGGATGAAAGCCTTGTGTGTTTGATGACCCATCCACCTCCCCTCCCGCCTGTCCGCCTTTAGTGTGTCTTTTCGCTCTTTAAACTGTGTCACCACAGTCACTACCGGCGCACTTTCTCTGAGCATTTACTGTTGCCGCAGATGGGTTTACATTGTAGTTAATGGAAAGCGCAGTGTGTCTCATTCCGGCGCTAAGGGGGGCCCTGTGCGGCGGTACCACATGCCGATGGCCGTGACAAAGCCTCGGTATTTGATGCCCTAGGAATGAGAACGGGCTGGGACTAGATATGATACCAGTTTAATTACAGATGAAACGAGTAGTCGATGAATTGATCAGTCAATCAACAGAAAAAAAGTCATTTATCTGCTGCCAAACGTCACCTAGTTCCAGCTTCCTAATTGTAAGGATTTGCTGCGTTTCTTTTTTCTCTCATATGTAAAGGTTGAACGACAGTGGATTTTTTAAAGGCCGATATAATAACGATAGTTTGGAGCCAGAAAAAGCCGATAGACGATTTTTTTTTATGGAGTGGAGAATTGCTTTCTGAGAAAATATCTCAAACTATCTATATAATACATATCTAAAATGTAATTTAAAGTCTGTCATGCATTTATGGCCGGAGTGCACTGAGTGCCCACGCTCCCTCCCACCCCCATCCCGGTCTTGAAGTACGAGTGTCATTTCATGGGGTCTTCAGTGGTTTAGATTATGATCAGAAGTTAATCACATGCACATATATTTTCAGTAAAAGTGGCCCTCATTATGTGAATGGAGCCTCCATGCAAAATGGTGATTTACATCCCTGCATGATTTGTGGCAGCCTCGCAGCCATCGGCCACCATCGGAGCCCAGTTTCACCGCCAACCCTAATTTTTAAAACGTCCTATCGGCACCGATTATCGGTCGACCTCTACTATTATGTGATAGTAAATATACAACTGAGTTATGAACTTTGGGTCAGACAAAACAAGCAATTTAAAGATGTCGCCTTGAGATTTAGGAAATTGTTATGGACGTGTCACTATTTTCTTACATTTTATAGACCAAACAATCTATTAGTTCGTTGATATATAACATGCAACTAAGGCCATGTCCTGGAATTTAACCGCGGATGTTGCAGTTATATGATATGCAACTTAGTTCACACACTTATGTTTAACGTGACCATACATATCATATGTTTAAACTCTAAAACCCACACATTCACTGTGGTAGGTCTCAGATTCCAAACATACTGTGTGGTATTGAGAAGTGTGGTTGACTGGGAGTGTCGGGTCACACCTGTCCAGTAAACAACTCTAGTGCCCTCTTGCCACATCACCACCACAGTAAATTAGATATTTGCACGCTTGTTATTGGTGATGACAATATTTCCACTGCACATCACCAACAACAAGCAGCTCAAACAGGTGTGCGGCACATATGCTCTGCTTTAGGGCTGCCCCTGCTTGGTTGATTAGTCGGTTGTTTTGGTCTTAGTTGATTAATATTTCTTTAGTTGATTATTCATTTTTTATGCTTTTTTATGACTTATTTCCAAGAAACGTATGATTTAAGATGTAAAGTGGTGCTTTTGTGTGATTCTTTGTTGAGAAACTCAGCTTTACAGATCTGTCTATTAAATCAACTAATCGATTAGACGACAAAATCGAGTGTTGGTCAACTAAGAGTTGTTTTGGTCAAGGACAGCCGTACTCTGCTTTAGCTTGAACGTGTGAAAAATGACAGATTGAAGCTTTGCTATTAACACAGCTGGGTGGTATCTTGGGTGTATTAAAAAGGTATTTGCATATTCAAATGCAATACCTTGCCTGACCTTACTTTAATGAGCAGCTGTAAAGTAACACATTATTTGTTAGTTGCCCTAAGAATTTGACTTACAGCATATATAAAAAAGGGTCAAAACAAACCAACAAAGCGTCAGTCTATCATAATAAATGGGAGACCTTGCAGTGCTGCTGGCTCCATTAGCCCAGTAACACTTTGGTTGAGATTGCACTTGTTAAGACTACGTCGCTGTAATCACTTATCAGTGTCCCTTTGTCAGGATGTCCAGGAGAAACAATAAACACGGCTGCATGATATCCCTATATTCGTGGAAATGGCGAATGCTGCGTTGGAATGATAATCACAGAATGTGCTTCTTCACCAGCAGCCCAGGAATGCACATGATGTCTGTGCCAGTGTCGAGCTTCAGCAACCAGGGGCGGCTGCTGTCTCCACAGCTTATACTTCTCCGCGAAAACAAATCAAAAATAGTCGTGAAGGTGAGGATAAAGCATGGCCTTAATTTCCTAAGACATGTTTTCTATACATAGCTCACTCACTGCTATTAATGTAATCTTTTTAGTGAGTTGCTGTCCGCTGGGGTGAGGTGTGAAATGCCACGGTTGGTACACTGTCTGTGTCGTTGAAGATGCTGATCACATTGGATAGGCACTTGAGATGATCCCTCTGGAAATAGTCGAGCCCCTGAGACGCTAAACAGCTGTTTTCACAGCGGATTAAAAGCCTGTCCCTTAAGGGCTCTTAAGTTCCCTTAGAGTGTAAAACACAAAGATTTAAGGGTGCGCTGTGGCCTTCTGTGCCCAGGAGTAATTCACCGTTGTTTTTCTAGCTTTAACTGGGGATGTCGCTCTCTGATAAAAGGCAATAACCTTGAGTTGATATCCGCTTTTGTTTTTTGTTGCTCGAATACTGAGCATACTTTCAGGCATGAGACTGTAGTGAATCACAAAGCAATAAGCTTACCAATATTTCTTTTATCTTTTATACATATTCATTGAAGCTGGTGTTGATTCATTATTATCCTTTGAATTTATTGAGACTATTGTGCTGTAAAGGTCATTTATGACAGGGAAAATAGAGATCAAAAGGCTTACCAGACATTAGACATACTGTAGGGCCATCCTTTAAAATATATTAGTGTGTATTTAATCTCCGGCACTCTCACATTTCTCCCATTTTCTGCTGACCTTTTCATATCTTTGCGGGCCCTTTATTCACTATATCCGGCTCTAATGTTACATACTCGCGAGTGAAAGTGCTCTGTTTCTCTTCGGGAAAAAAAAAAACCCATTGCCTTCTGACTTGTGACATTTTGTTCCGTCATCAAGCGTTTGTGAGAAAGGAGAGTTAACATAAAGGTCGCTCTTGAGAAAGGAAGTCAAAGACCAGAAAAGAAAAAGAGTGTTACATACTGCAGAGGATCTTGTGGCTAGAATTACTCCTGGTTGACTCATCATCTGTGTCGCACTGAATGCCTATGCATCATGAAACTTTGCGTGCCTAATGAGTTATCCACCCTCTCCTGACTTCTCTTGTCTCTTCAGCTGCGGGATGCCCGTGATATGTGGAGAGGAACCAGATGTTTTCCTCCTTTTTATTCCGTTTTTTTTTTCTAATTGATTCCCCCACCATGAGCTCCTTCCTGAAGAGGACTTGATGAAGTATCTGTAGTTTTCTCAAAACTGCAGTAGAAACTAAAGCAGCGCATGATGTCAGTGCAAAACTTCACCACCTGTTATGTGACGGATGGGGAGATAATGAAGTTCACCTGTTCGGCAGCAACGCGCGAGCCTCTCAGCGCCTGGCATTTAAAGCTTCTTATTGGCTGTTGCAGCTGAGTAAAACTCACTCACAGCATTGTCATTCCCACCGCCGCTCTTTTGCCGCCTGTGGAATCAGCTGAGGAGTAAACAAACACTTCTATCTTGTTTATAGTCCTCTTAAATCTGGAAGGATCCAAGGCCTGATAATACACAGATGGGAATGTACGCTGATGACTCCCAACGGGTGCCACAGCTCTCCGTGCAGTTGTCATTCATCCGCCCTGAGCAGCGGTCTTGAAATATCGGCTCTTCTTTATTGGTGATTAGAGACAATCTGGCTGTATTCCTGTGCTGTTGGGATACCGGGTGTAATAATAACATTCTCTGCATGCTCTCCTCGAGCGCTAATGACGCGTGATGCCAGCCCCGATCACATTGTATTTTTTTTAAAGCAGCAACGGGAACAAAAAATTGACTTGGACACAGATGAGTGAGAAGTCAAATAGCCTCTCCTTTGATGCTGCAGCGAGGTCATGTTCAAAGGAAAATATCAAATGGATTTGTGGGGGAGAAAATGAGGCAGTGTTTATGTGAGTGAGGTGGTGCGCTGATGCTTAATATTAAGCGCGTGTGTGTGTGTGTGTGTGGGTACCTGATAATTAGGTTTATCTTAGGCTTATCTTCAAACTCCATGCTGACGACATCCAGTCTTTTTATTCGCCAGCTGAGATTTTAATGACTTTACAAATCAATCAAAAGATCTGGGTCACTGCCACAGAGGTCGGCCTAGACAAACACACACACACACACACACACACACACACACACACACACACACACACACACACACACAGACACAAAAAACAATAGTTGTTTTAATAGTGACCGGTATATTCTATGTCTTTTTTAAAGTAATTCATCCTATTTTTCAACTTTTCTCATACTGCAGGCTGTTTTTAATAGTCTTGGTTAATTGTTCGTGTCTTGAATATTCCTTTTCTCATTGCTCATTTCCTTTGTGCGCTGTAATTCTCAATTTTTTTATCTGTTTGTCTTAAACAAAGTTTTCTGTCTTATTGCTCCTGTGTTCCCATGATGAACGATTTCAGTTTCATCTTTAAGTTTGTCCTTTGAGTATCATGATACGTGGCCAGGTGTATGTATAGAGGAACATGCAGTTTGCTCACATACACATGTCTCTGACTTCTTGACAGACTTCTAATCTCAGTTTGTCATTAACATCCGCAGACGGTCTGTCATTTCCTGTTTGCTCTGATTACACTGAAGACAGGCGACAGGACACGATGGACCTACACATTTAATGCAACAATACAACAGACAAAACAAAAACAAAGCACACTCATAGCAGGCTTGATTCTTATGATTAGCCATTTATTTGTAGACTGCATTCTGTCTTTTCAAACCCTTTTTGTTTTGGTTTTCCGAGGTAAAGAGGACCCCAGTTCTTCATTGTCTTCTTCTTCCTTCTCCCATTTCATTGCTCAAATGTTTTCAGAGACTTTTTGTTTAGCTGTAAAATGAGAAAGTGTGCTCCAGCCGGTGGGCGGTGCTTGGTATTTCCTCAACTGATCTCAACATGGCTGTCGGGTCACAAACTTTCTCATTTTACATCTTAACAGTACACTACAAGGTGTTTTTGAAAACATTTTTTGCGAGAAATAGGCATTACAGTAACAGAATATTGATTCATATTTGATCAGCGCTGCCTAGTTTGACCGTTTGATCGGAGTGACAGCGATTGACAGCCGGCTCATAGACTGCAAGGCTCCAACTCGGCTGTGATTGGTTGTTTTCCTCCGGTCTGTGAAATCTTATAGATGACATTAGGAGCACCGGAGGACACAGAGGCACATGACTTTTTTCAGATTACCTGTCTCATGCACTACTGTCAGGATATAGTGACCGTTTTACAAAAATAACCTTTTTTTAATCATATTTGTGCCAATTCTACCCACCCCTGATTTAATGTTTAAACCTTCAAAGAAAGAACACGTTTATATAAAAGCTTATTTAAATTGTCATTAGTTTTCAGTGAAAATGATGTGCTGACACTCTTCATAGAGACAATTTCACACGATCAAACAGTATTTCATATCTGAGGTATCAGTTAAACATTTTTGATACCGCCGATACCAAAGTTTCACTAGCAATACCAAAACAATACTTTTTTTTTTTTTTTTTTTTTTACCCTTTACTTTTTTTCTACAAAAAAAAACATGGATGTTGAGGATATTTCCATTTCCATGTGGAACGTCTAAACACAAGCAGCTGCAAAAGAACTTCGGTAAATAAAATACAGCCTAAAATAGGCAAAAGTTCAGTACTTGGAGCCACAGACACATTTCAGTCGGTACCAAAAAAAGAATGTAGAGGTTCAATTTCCGGTCCTGTTCACCACATGTGTGAGTGTGTGAGTGTGTGTGGAGACTAAGTGAGTAAACGCTGCCAGCATTGAATGCATTGATGTCTAAATACAACTACATCAAAATAATTGGAAAAATCTGTGGTGCTCAATAACTGATCGTTTGACTCTGCTGTCCACACACAGCCATATCCCACATCGGACAAAGGTCACAACGCTCTCTGGGGGACAAAGGTCTCAAAGGGTGTGTTTGTGTATGTTGCTGTGTTTGTGTGTGTGTGTGTGTGTGTGTGTGTGTGTGTGTGCGTGAGTGTATGTGTGTGTGTGCTCAACATATCAGCCGAGAAAAGTCTTTCTCAGTCTGATTTACCTTCACTCAGGTTACTTTGACAAATGAAAGCAAACATCGAGGAGTTCATGCGTAAAGCCTGGACGGCATCAATCTCTCATGTGTACACACACACACACACGCACACACACATATGTGATTACTTGTGGTGATTTTCCCAGCTGTAAGTGAGAACACACGGAGATCTGCATCACTAGCGATCAGGTAACTACAAGGTACACACACACACAAATCTGTATTTCTATATCTGTGAGGACCCTCATTGACATAATGAATAACCTCGCCTGTTACCATAACCTACTACTTTTAACCCAGACCCTCAAACAGACATTCGGAGAAGACCAGAACACCAGAAACAAACTACTCGAACCTGTCCTCACTACAAAAGTCTAAAACTCAAACTGGTCCACACAAAGATGGAAGTACAGAATCACACATACAGTACGGTGCTGGGCAACAAGTAAAAACTCATTTTATTAATCATCAACCTACTTTGTTAATTTGATCAAAGATTAAGATATATTTAAAAATGATTGAGGACAGAAATGCAGAATACATGTTTCTGGAGCTCTTGCATCACGTCAGATGTTTTAAAGGAGCTACCAGGAGATTCTCAACCGTGGCATTAGCACTCCATGTTGGCTCAGCTGATGCTGATTTTCAATGTGAATTCTTACTGTACTAAAAAGTTGAACTACAGTTTCATGTGATCAATTCATGTAAACCTTGACAACTTGTTGGAGTCACTTAGAGAATTTTAGGAGCTCAAAAATGGGCCAGAAAAGGTTGAGAAACTCTGATTTGAAAGAGAGAATTGCACTCCTTCGGATTCACTATCAACTTTTTTTTTAGTATCAAAATCGATGCAGCAGAACCAGAGATATTGTTTTTTTTTTAACTCACGCATTCTTCTTCCTGTCTGCCTACATTACCCACAATACAACTCAAACACAGACAGCTGTGGTAGACGAGCAATGTGGCCTCGAGCAGAGATGAGGAGCTGGCTACAGAGGTCTGGTAAGCTCACTTCTCTCTAACTCCATACCTCCAGATTTTTTTCAGTTTCATATTTGTAGTCTTCAGATTACTTCAGAGTGTATTTTGTGGGCAATTCACAAACTGTACAATCAGCTGACAATCTTTTTTTCTCTTTGTCATCAATCAGCTTTGGGTTTTTGCATTTTTTTAATCATTTTTAACTCTCATGGTCTTGTCTTTGGCTATAATACCACTTCCGTGAGCAAATCTGCATCTATTTTCTTATGCTTTTATTTTGTAGTTGACAGAGAGGACACATACAAATCAGTGTCCATGTGTGACTTTGATTTGATTGTAATGTTTCTGCCTCTAAACCTCTCTTTGTGTTCAGTCTGCACACACCTTTAGACTATTTACTTACAAATGATGCAAACTTTACTACAGAACATTTTTTTTTTTGTCCAAAACCTACAGTAGATTGTGTGGCAGCCTCTTTCATGTCAGCGCTGCATGAAAATCAACATGCAGAGACTTGGAGCTTGTTTGAGTGAGTGTGATCCGTCACAGTGAACAAACATCACGACTATTTTTGTGGTCGGTTGCGTTACTGTTGTCTCAGACATCAATCTGTATTTGTATTGTCTGGCTGTATTAAGTCTCTGCAAGTGTATCTTAATGTGATGGTGAAATGAATGGAAACCAACAGCTGCCTGAAAGGGAAGAAAAACACATTAGAACAAACAGTAAAGTGCCATAACTGTGATATATAGTGAATGAGGGTACGTTGCCATTTAAAGCTGTAAGTTTCCGCAAGTAGAGGTGTTGTGGTCTTTATTAGGATTTTCATCAAAGACAGGACACAACGAGTCAGTCAAATGTTTTCAGCTTAACGTGCTGATTCATATGTTTTACAAAACTCCATCATACGGATGGATATAATAAAATTTTTTATTGCATCCCTTGTATCATCTATAGGAAGAAGAACCCTAATCGTTTCTGCCTTGGTGAAGAAGTGTGCCAAATCAAGGTCTTTTGCACTAGAGGCCGCAGTCTCCACACCTCCTGTCTCAGACCAACAGGTAATGTAAGACTGTTTTTAACTTTTGCAAGAAAAAGTAACGCAGCCTTCTGCTGTAAAATGAATAATTGAATTCTTGAACAATGAAACACACTCTTGCTCAATTTAATAAACTCAGCTACACTTTGCTGCTACAGCAATACATGTAACAGTAGCTTATGATGGCTGAACCTAAAACTTAGTAGTCCGGCCGGTAGTCATGTAAATGACATTACAGGCCGCTGCTTCTCTAGACAAAACCATATCACATGATCTTCATCAGCAGATTAAAGCTGCAGTGGGTTAAAATGGAGCAAATGTGATTTTAAAAAAACATTTATTTTTACAAAACGGTCACTATATCCTGACAGTAGTGCATGAGAAAAAAATCCTGTTCTTCTGTGTCCTCTGGTGTGTCCTCTAATGGCATCTGCAAGATTTCACAGACTGAGCTGGAGCCTTGCCGTCTCTGAGCAGCTGTCAATCACTCGCAAACTCCGATCAAACGATCAAACTAGGCAGCGCTGACCAAATATGAATCAATATTCTGTTACTGTAATGCCTATTTCTCGCCTCAAATGTTTTCAGAATCATCTTGTAGTGTACTGTTTGGCTGTAAAATGAGAGTTTGTGACATGGCAGCCATGTTGAGATCAGTTGAGGAAATACCAAACACCACCCACCAGCCGGAGCACAGCCAATAGGAACGCTCTCTCTCTCTCTGAAATGACCTGTGATTGGCCAAAGTCTCCTGTCACTGGCTAGATTTTTTTTAAAGCCTGAAAACAGAGCCAGGAGGAGGTGTAGAAGTCTAGTTTTCTCTCAGAACACTTGAATTATAATATGCTGAAAGGTTATTATGGAATATTTGCCCAATGATGACAAAAATATACTGCCTTCTGCAGCTTTAACTATTTTTTCTGAGCACTTTAGACCTGAAATAACTGATTTTGGCCTCTTTTAGCTTTGTCTTTAATCTCCAAACATCTCCGAAGGGAAATACGTCTCTTTAGCTGTTAAATGCTCCACTCTGTTCACCAGCTAAGTCGCTAAATTTGTCTGTCTGCTGTTTGCTGCTGAGAGGTATAGTGTGCAGTGGGGTTTTTAGAGCTTTTTCACTGTAAACAACGCTATGAGAGCAATGACAGTGAGCCAAAACAGTAACATTGTGGGCTGGACAGATGAGCAATGAGCTGAAACTCACCGTAACTGCAGATTCAGGTGTAATTCTTTCTTGGATTCATCACTATGATCTTTAAGGACTTCTTCTTGTCCATGTTGTCATGAAACTCAACTCAAATTGACATGGTATCACACTGTAATACAATTGTCTCCTTGTCAATAAATGTGCAACTTGTAGAAGAGCTAATGAGGGGCATGGAAGTAGTGTATTTAACTCTGTTATGATGAAGAAGATGTTTATGTTTTGATTAATTTTACAGTAGATCTATGTCTCCGTTGGAATCCATTGTAACTGCTGTGAATCCAAGCAGACTAAAGCTGAGGGAGCAAAACCCAAATGTTTCAGAGCCACCTTTCAAGCCTATACAAGGGGGTCAGTGTGAATTTTGACACCTGATTTTAATTTAGTTTTAGTCTTTTGAAGAACATGTATATTAGTTTTAGTCTAATTTTAGTCATACATTTCTGTCAGTTTTGGTGTGTGTATGCACTTGTCTTAACAGTAAAATGACATTTGAAGCACTGAATTGTTAATCAGCACAAAAACTAAACGACCGTCAGTGGAGTTGTTGTCCGTCAAAGCCTTTTTGAAACAACATCTGTTCCTGTGTGGTTTCATTTCTCCTCCCTGTCGGCTCATACAGGTGTCTGCACAAAGCCTCAGTCCTGCTGTGTGTACACACACACACACACACACACACACACACACACACACACACACACACACTTCTCTCTGTTGATAACACTGTGACAAATGTTTAATTGTAATTGATTTAATCGCTAATTAATCATTCCCTGTTATCAGTCCTATTTGGATTTTAGTTTATTGTTTTGAGTTTTATTTTTTTCTAACAAAGGTGGAGCTCCAGTATATCGACATCAGTGATAAGTGAGCTCAGTTTGGTTTCTGTTCTTCCATGAACATAATCAGGTACCATTCTGTCCAATGATTTAAAGGCCAATCAGTCATTTTTATATTCCTCTACATGCTACAGGTGTATTTACATAACCAATAACTTTTGATTTAGTTGTTCCTCATTCATTTGGGGCTTCAGAAATCAGGATATATCGACTTTCAAATCATGAAGCCCATACTGAGAAAAGTGGAAAAACAAAAAAAAAAATATTTTTGTCTGTTTGTGTTGACATTATTTAGTACATCTTCATATACCGGCACAGACATAGCAATCAGTCAATTAAGTCAAAATAGTGATGATTAGTTTTCTGTTGACAGATTATCCTGTGAGCAGAATCAGAGATCATGAAGAGGAGCTTATATCATACAATTACACATATATATTTTCAAGGCTGATTCTGAAATATGCTAAATATCTTACTATTTATAAACAAAATCTAAATAAATTAAATTAAAATATGATTACATATGTGCCGATGTAGAGAAACCATGTAGGGAGGTTATAATAGAGATCATATAATTGAACACATGAACAAATAAAACATGGAATTGCATGATTTATCTTAAATACTCAGAAAAATTGTACAAAGTTTGATTGGTAGCCAGTCAGTCAGACTTTTTTTTAGCTTGCTGTGGTTCTGCTTGGAGAATTTGGATTCATGACCTCAGTATTTTTAAAAGTCCTGGGTATGACCCCGCCTGCGAACTTAGAAAAAACCAATTTATCCTGATTTTTGGCTTGAATGATTCCCTGTTTGGACTGCGTTAAAGCCTGGTGAAGGAAGTTGTTTTATGCTTAATTGCAAACAGATTTTAGTAAAGATTCGAGTTGGGAAAAAAAACAGTGGATCTACCCTTTAACACTGACAAAAGCACTCAGACAATCTGCTCGGCTCAAACCTGCTGAAAGCTTGGACGTGGCTAAACGAGCCTCTGAACAACCGGGTCACTGGGAACATTGGGGCCCTGCCAGCTTTTGTGTAGCAGCTCCCTAAATGTCAGGGCGGGGGGGGGCACTGCGTGTGTGTGCGTGTGTGTATGTGTGTGTGTCAAAGCCATACACCCTCCTCTCATGTTGGGAGAGCAGAGGCCCAGTCCTTCACTCCCCTGTGACCGTTGTCCACCTCCCCCCCCCGTCCTCCTCTCTTTTTCTTTCCTCCGTCCTCTTTTTCTCCTTAAACTGTCTTTTGTTTTCATTTTCATTGGCATTTCTGCTCCGTCGTTGTTCGGGTCCTAAATGAGTCTTGACTGGCCCGCGGGCCATTGGAGAAGCACAAAGGACTTCGTTCTACTCGCTACAGTTGATCCATTGTGGGCGTCCCACAATGCACTAATTGGCGATGACAATTAAGCGTGGTCGACACTCAGCTTCAATTTGCCCATTGCTCGACATACATCACAGGCGAATGATTCAGCTCCCTGCTCTCTCAGACAATATGCATATTCACTCAGGCAGGTTTACATGCACCTTGTATCCACATGAATCTGTTTTTTTCCTCTCAGCTCAGTTTGAGGCTGAGCTCATAACCTGACAAGCAGCCACAGGCTGACACGTTATCGTGTGTCATCTCAGCAAAGTTCGAGCCAGTTTGGAAGTCCATTATTGACCCCTTGGAACCAGTAGTTGTCAAAACAATCTCACCACAAAGTCCATTTTAGTGGCTGTTCTGGAGCTTCTTTCAATCATATCATATGATCTTCTTCAGCAGATGGAGTTTAGCCTAGTTATTACGAAATTATAGTGGAATGGAAATGTTAAAATTTCCATTTCAATATCTGGGTTGGCATGCTATCAGCTCTATGAGGCTTTGAGTGAAATGCTAATCCTAAAATGCTGACAATTGCAATTCTATCATGCTGATGTTTAGCAGGTGAAATGTTCACCAGCTTAGTTTAATGTGTCAGTGTGCTACTAACTAGCACTAAACACAAGTCCAGCTGAGGCTGATGGGAATGTCATTAGTTTAGTCATGTACCATAGTATTTGGACAAATTGAAATTTTGACCTGATGATGGCGTTGGAAGAAAAGTCAGAGGATCAGCAAAGTTGTTACAATGCATCCTGAGGGCGACATTAATGTGGGTACCAAAATTCATGGCAATCCATGTAATAATTGCTGAGACACTTCATTCAACACCACAAATGTCCGCTTCAGGGTGGCACTATTAGAGAATCACCAAAGTCATTAAGATTCATCCTATTGGGACAATGAATGTATGTACAGAATAACATCGAAATCCATTCAATAGTTGTAAAGATATTTCAGTCTAAATTACCTTCCCATACCACTAAACTGCATAACCAAAATACGCTTTGAGGGAAACATATTTTCTCCAACATTAATCAGTTTTTAACGCATGATTAACGTTGTAAATGGAAACAAAACAAAAACGAAAGCGCAACAAAACTACTTGGTTAGGTTTAGTGAAAAAACCCATCATGGTTTGGCTTATAATGACTACGACATTGAAACCAAACCAAACCAAAATGCAACATAATTTAGTTAGGTTTAGGCAACAACACTACTGAGTTAGGCTTTGTAAAAAAAAAAAAGTCATGGTTTGGCTTAAAATTACTTATAAACAAAACAAAAATGCAAGAAATTACTACGTTATGTGTTAATCAACACTAGTAACCATGAAAGGGACATTTGAACTTCCTGGAGAAGTTGAGCTTCAGTAACTACAAGTCCAGCAAATAAAGTCATCCTACATTTTTAAACAATCCTTTCTGTGTCCCATCAGATTTGACTGCTTTTCTCTTCATAACTAATCAGCCATCATGCTTTTTAAGACTGATCCCTCACTGTTTAATGATCTGCCCCAAACTCTTGTTTCAACAGGAGATGCTTCATATCAAGGAAGAAATAATACCGCTTCATGGGACTTTTTAACGTACCTGTGCATCTGTGATTCTAACACACTTTTCCTTTTGTTACAGATCTGTAAACTGAGAGCCAAGGATGCTTCTACAAGACCTGCTGTTATGTTCTGTGTTGCTGGTTGACGTGGACGGCAACGTGAAGCAATGAATGTAGAGGTAAGTAATTCTCTCTTTCAGTTATTTAACTAATCCAGAGTTATTTTCCTCGGCATAATGAAGACCCACGGGACTGCTCCGCCCTGCACGCTCATATGACATATCTGGTTCTGCCAGCTTCCTGCTAGCTGTATGCGGCTGTAATAATGGATATATTGGCTGTAACTCATCACTTTTATTATCTTATAATACATCCATGGGCTGTAAGCCTGTAACGTGGTGGGTGTAATAACGTCTCTGTTCCCAAACAACCGGCTATCGGCCAGTAGCTAGTAGTGCTAGTAGCATGACATAAACAGAATTTAATGTAGTTGTAGGCTAGTTTGTTTTACTTTTGTACAGCACTTTGCAGGCAGACGTTTTACTGGCGTCTGGTAGTCGCTTTCAGTCCAAAATGGCGGAGGCGTAGCTCTGCTGCTGGGCGCTGACTTTGCAAAGGAACGAACAATTGACTTTCACTTCTTAGCAATACGTTCTTTAGAAGGAATATAAGAGCCGCAGGAGTTAAAGGAAGTCAAACCCAAATGTCCTCAGGCAAACAATATGAGCATTTCTCCACACAGGATTCAAACACTTTTACTATTAAGAAGTTTGTCTTTATTGGCATCAGTGGCTAGCGGACAAATCTGAACAAAACCAGAAAGGAGGATTAAATCTGAAAATCAGCTCCCTGTATTTGCATAAGAAGTTTGGCTGCAATGAAAAGAAAACAATCATAAAAAAACAGACCAATAACTTAAAAAGTGCAAAAGAGAGAAGAAAGTTCAGTCCAGTTATTCTATTTAAATACTGTATAACATAGTCTTCTCAAAAACACGTCAAGTAAAACATACTGCGATGATCGTAATGTGCCTGCAACACAAACAATATTTCCAGTCGTGTGACAACCTGTAAATAAATACAGTTCAAATATACTCATGGTTTTGTCTAAACTGGGTGTTGTCACTACAGTGAAAAGATAACAGAGGCTTAGCAGGTTAACAGGTAAACATCATTCACAACAGGTTGTTCATACTTAGGATTCCAAATCCAGATGGAAAAGAAAATTGGCAAAATTGGAGGAAGGACAGAAAAAAAAAAAAAACAATTTAACACAAACTACACTTCCAAGTTGTACGAATGAACAGACCAACATACTGCATAAAACAAGCCAATGAATAAATAATAAAGTGATCAAATGCACAAGGCAGCTACTGCAACTACATAGAGGCAGACTACAGAGCCCGGCAGGTATTGGGGGGTAGTTTGTGCTCACGAATTAGTAATTCATGCACTCGAATAAGCATCAATATTCTGTAGCGATAGAAACTATTTGTCCCTCACAGTTCACAGTTTGGTAAAGTATGTTATGGTTCGGTATGCGGTGACTTTTCTTCAGTCAATTTTGGAGGTAAAACTGAAACTATATAGATTCAGATTTTGCCTTAAATATATGTTACAAGTTAACAGATTGTTTAAAAAAAGATACATTTTATCACAGTAATTTGTTCTCTTGCATTAGTAATCTGTGATAGGAGTACTGCTATCTGAAATACTTCAAGCGTAATAAGCGTAAAGCTTTGAGCTCGGGCTAGGTTGAGGGTTGGTTATTTTTTTCTCCGACTATGTCAGCCATCTACTTCCGTGTGTGTGTCATGTGTTGCAAGTAGATATGTAATGCCCGGTCTGTAATGAATGACATAAAGCTCAACTATAGCTTCGGATTGCGAGTCTGGTTCAGCCAGGTTAGCGCTCCGTTTTAGGCTTGTGCAGAACTCTTATATGTGCACAAATAAAAAACAATAAATAAATAATGATCTTTGAAACCTGCTGGGCTCCATAGAACACACATGAACAGCATGATTTAAAAAAACAAAACAAAAGCAACCAAATAAAAAAGCAAAAATAAATAAAACTTCACAGTCAACATACTATATTTCAACCAAAGGCTTTAAAACCCTTTCATCTGTTTTTATGCAACAGGCACAATCAGTCAACAATAACAAATATTTCATTTTTAATATCACCTGTTTGACCTTAGAAACTAAATAAAAACAAAAGTAATCAACTGACACATTAGTGCACTTTTCCTGCCATATTTTAAACTACACTGGGTTATTTAGTTTTTTTAGTCTACAGTATCCTACATGCTTCATAAACATGAATAACTGTCTGATATATCAAAAATACATATTCACGAATAAACCCACTGCTGATTACAGCAGATTGTTCACACACACATAAATTCCCTTTCAAAGTTAACATGTTTTATGGCTCAAACAAGTTGGAAAAACAAGATAAAAGACAGATGAACAACGAAATAACACGAAATAAAATAAAATCAGCCTGTCTGCAGTCAGACTTCAGTTTATCAGAAAAGAAAACAAGTAGCAGGAAGAAATAGCAGCTACGTTTCCATCCAAATTATTACAAATTCTGGCAACTTTAAAGCTGTATACATATCTGTTAAAAATGTACTTTGTAGGATTAGCCTCATCAATAGTTTTAGATCCACCAAAAACTTAAAAAACAAAACAAAAAAAGCGAAAATCATGAACTGATTCTGAAACAAAAATTTGCTAAATTTTTATAAAATCTTGAAACTGATTTTTTTTGTTTTCCTTGTTGATTTTGTTTTTGGGCACTCATCAATCCGACTTTATCGGCTACAAACCTAATGTTTATTATTCCAACATTATTCCAACAGTACAATTTGCCATAAAACAGGATGGGAACACAGCTGGTGCCGCAGTGTTAAAACATAAATGTAAAGTGTCTCCAGACCTTTATACATGACAGCAGTGAGTTATAAAGGCCATCTAGGTTGCATAGAGATACTAAAAGCTAAAGCTGCTATCGTTGATAGATTCTGCATGAATAAAGCCCAACAGGAAGTAGAATCAGAGGAAGAGAAGGAGGGGAAAGGCAACAATGAAAGAATAAGTTACAGTAGATTATTGCCCCGGTTATTTTACAGTTAGACTGACGGAGGGAAGAAAATGTGCTCAGACAGACAGACTGACGGAGTCCCTTTTTAAATTTAAGTCTGTTTACATTTTACATCAAAAGAACATTGATTTAAAATGAGTGAGTTAAAAAAACATCTTTCGTTCCACAGCTACTATTAAATAACTCTGTTTAAGGAAAAGGGGAATGAGATCTGATAGAAGATGGATTTCTATACTTCAATCACGGCTATCATTTATCACTTGTATTGTTATTATTACTATTATTGTGTAAAACATCTCAATCTAATGGCTCCAGTTACATCCCAAATGTAATCAAATACTCCTCCCAAGACTTGTATATCACTGTAAAATTTGGATTTAGTCCGTTACAGTGGATTTCATTGGCGACAAGTTGTCACGGTTAGAAAGAAAATGATAAAAACCTCCACAGAAACTTATGATACCGTCCCTGCATCATAATCCACTTTTCCGCTGTCGATCCATATGTTCCAAACACGGATATTGTCCCAAATATATGACCAAATACACTTGAAATTTTGTCAACTAAATAATAACTCTACTGGGGTTTTAACTTTTTATCTTCATGATAATCACATGCAGTTTGGGGTCAAGTCATAGTTAAGTCAGCACACTGACACACTGACGGCTGTTGTTGCCTGTTGGACTGCGGTTTGCCGTGTTATGATTTGAGCATATTTTTTTACACCAAATGCAGTACCTGTGAGGGTTTCTGGACAATATTTGTCATTATGTTGTGTTATTAATTGATTTCCAATAATACATATATACATATATTTGCATAAAGCAAGCATATTTGCCCACTACCATGTTGATAAGAGTATTAAACACTTGACAAATCATCCTTTAAGGTACAATTTGAACAGATAAAATTAATTTGTGATTACTTGCGATAACTATAGACAATAATGCGATTAATCGCGATTAAATATTTTAATTGATTTACAGCCATAGTATTTAGTAATATTACAGCAAATATAATAGTATGTTTGGAACATAGTGAGCATGCAGACGGACAATGAAATAGTGGAAAGTGCTGCAGGAGCGGTTTGAGAAGCTTCTATTGATGTTCTGAAAACTGATTAAAGGGCAGGTTAACATTTTTTTCAAGTCTGTCTCACAACAATCCTCTCATACCCTTATGTACATTGAAAATACAGCCTCATAACAGGAGGAATTATTACAGCAAACCAAACCTGTTTCGTTGTATTGTTTTAAGACAGACTTGAAAACTCTGCACCTATCCTTTTTAGTTGTAACGAATTCAAGTTGACAACAGCTGCTATTCTGTGTAAAGAAAAAAAACTATAATTTTCAGAGTTTCATACTGAAATACTTTTGGATGGAGTACCACTTTAACATGAGTAGGGCTGCTTTTCATCACAGGTTAATGTTTGTTTTTTTCTCAGTTAATCATTTAGTCTGTAAACAAAGACAAAAGCCTGATCGGTTCCCAAAATGTCCTTATTTTGGTTGAACAACAGTCAAAAACTGAAAGAAAAACAGCAAATCTTCACATTTGAGAGGCTGGAACCAGAGAACGTTTTGCCTTTTTTGATAAATTATTAATTATTAGCTAAAATTGTGAATTGATTTTCCGTCCATTGGTTTCATCACTGAACTTGTGCTTGGAAGATGGTTAGAATAAACCACCAAAATGTTCCATGTACTATTACTTTGAATGTCTCCAGTTAATCAGCTGTGATTTGGAATAAGTGAGAGCAGTGATGTGGTAAAGAGATGAAGAGGGCTGAGAATGAACTTGACGTGTGATGTTTGACTACAAAATACAAGTAGTTCAGCCTGTGAAGCCTGGTGCAGCAGTTCTTCAGTTAGTTTTCTCCCTGCTCTTTACAGTAAGGGGCAAAGAGGGCTAAGCTCAGGTGTGTGTGTTAGCAGGTACACATAAACACGCATAAACACAAACCTGACGACGCATCAGGCGCTCTGAAATTTGTCACAGATTTTGTCCTGTAGTCACACACGAATCAGAAAAACAGGCACTTTGTCCAGCGTCATGGCCTGGCAGCACCCTAATTGTTACTGCATTTGTGCGTCTCAGGTGTCTTGGTAGGGCAGGTGAAAGCACCCGGGGCTGTCGTCGTCAGGTGACCAGAAGGAGGACGGCCTCTTGTGGTGGAGTTCTCGGCGAACGCAGCGAGGACACGGCTGAGCTTTCTGTCGACACTCCGTGTGGAACACGGCGCCGCAGCCGTCACACCTGCAAACACAAAGATCAACACACAGGTCAGTAATCGAGATATTGTTTTTGAGAAGACATCGTGTCACAATTCCAGATAAAACACCAGTGTTCATTTTCGTTGACCTTTATTTTTCACGACAAAAACGAAACAAAAACCCCTTGCATGTAAGAATGCTGAAATTGAAAGACTCTGCAAAGTCCAAAATACATTTTATGATACTTTTTAAACTTTTTAGAATACTGATAATTCATTCCTACAATAGCCATGCATGTAAAATACAGTACCTTAATCTATCTTTAAGTATTAAACACTTCCCCGTTGCAGTGTTAATTACATCAACGAAAACTATGATGCAATGTGTGCATTTGTGTCTACAATTTCATTTCGTAAACTATGGAGAAAAATATACGTTAACCTTTTTCTCACAACAAAAACTACTCCACGAGGTTTCCATGACCGTGAGAGTTTGTAAACAGATGTTTTGATATAGTTTTGCTGTTGTTAAACGCGGCCCTCATTTACTTCAGTTTGACTTTTCTCAGGTTTTTGATTCTCTGTTCACCGTGGAGGCATGCAAGAAAAACAAAGTTCTTTTCAAGAATTCAAGATAACACAGGGAAAGTAATCGATATACAAATGGTCATTTTGGAGGTGAAGTATTAAACACTTCTCACTTGCAGTTTTTGTCAACATAAAACTATGAAGAAATATATTCGCCTACAACCTTTTCACAACGAAAACTTTGACACAATGTATTTCATTTCCGGGGTGACACTATTTCATATTGTAAACTAGGAAGAAAAATATTTGTCGACCTTTTTTTTTTCATGACGAAAACAAGACCGAGACTAAATAAAGAGTAAGATTGAAAATTAAAACTCTGACACAATGTATTACATTTTCAGTAACCAGTGTTCATTTCATTCATTCAGCAAAGAAATAGATTCGTTGACACCCTTTTTTCACACAACAAAAACAATACTAAAATAATTACAATTAAGCATGTTCAAAGATAGATTATGTACCGTATTTTGGATTTTGCAGAATCTTTCAAATTTTGTCAACGAAAAGTATGAAGAAAACAAAATAAAAAGTTGATATAATTTGTCACTAGATAAAAACTAAACGATGATGTGAAAGACGGGACAAATTAACTAATTACTGTTTTAATGCAAAGTTTATTCTACAACCTGCACGCATCTGACATACTGAAAACGATCCATTAAGTATGGTACTGTAGGCTGTTTACATCCAGTTATTGCTAATTACCCGTAGCGTCAGTGTATGATTAACAAAGTCAACAGCTCAGTTCCAGTAAGTACAGTAGATACAGCTGTTATCAGTTAAGACTTCACACTTCCTTCACAAGTCATAAAACACAACTCAGCAAGGAAGGCGTGTATGTGTGTAAATGATAGTACAGACTGAGTGTCAGTGTTTCTTCTAGGAATCAGGCTCTTGACTGTGTTAGCTGTCATTGTTGGAAATAACCATCCACATGCCAACCAGTATCACTAACAAACTGCAGAGCCCCAGTGAGAGCACTTGCTCACATAATCTTTTTGCTTAAGTGGCATCCATTTAGACATACTGTACTTTGTTTTTTATGACCTTTTTTGACATACTATAGTATGAATTCCTTTTATTTTTTTCGATATACTATGATTATTTTCCACATGCTGTACTATGACTTAATCAACATATTATATGACTTTTTTTTTCCAAACTATACTATAACTTTTTTTTAACATTTTTTCGACATCCTATACTATGACTTTTTTATTTTTTTGATGAACTATAGTACAACTTTTAAAAATGTTTTTGACATATTATACTGACTTTTAAAAAAATGTTCGACACTCTATACAATGACTTTTTTCGACATACTATAGTATTCGCTTTTTTTAACATACTACACCATTACTTTTTTAAATTTTTTAGACATGCTATACTGTGACTTTTTTTATTTGTTCAACATACTATACTGTGACTTTTTTCAATTTTTCGACATACTATACTATGACATTTTTTTCTTTTTTCGAAATACTAAATTACTTTTTATTCGATAATACTCAACTACTAAACAACTGACTTTTTTGTATTTTTTTCACATACTATACTTTGACTTCTTTAACGTTTTTTTCCGACATACCATATGACTTTTTTTTCATTTTTTCCACATACTATACTATGACTTTTTTTTCGAAATGCTGTACTATGACCTTTTTTTGTAAGTCATAGTAAAATATGTCAAAAAATAATTAAAAAGTCATAGTAAGTCGAAAACATTTTAAAAAGTTATAGTATGTCTAAAAAATAAAAAAGTCATAGTATAGTATGTCGTGGAGAGGAGGTCGTGCTGCTCTGGTTCTACCTATATGGCGTGGAGAGGAGGTTGTGTTGCTAAGGCTCTATCTGGTTGGCGTGGAGAGGAGGTCGTGTTGCCCTGGCTCTATCTGTTTGGCATCAAGAGGAGGTCGTGTTGCCCTGGCTCTATCTGTTTGGCGTCAAGAGGAGGTCGTGTTGCTTTGGCTCTATCCGTTTGACGACGCCTGGAAGCTGCTTGACATCCTCCTGGATCCACCTTCTCACTTATATTCACATTATACATATTAATTTTTGTCATGGATTGTCTATGTTGTATTTTCATTATGTTGTTACTCTGTACACACGACATCTATTGCACATCTGTTCATCCTGGAAGGGGGATTCCTCCTCTGTTGCTCTTCCTGAGGTTTCTTCCATTTATTCTCCCTGTTAAAAGGGTTTTTTTTTGGTTAAGTTTTTCCTTATCCGATGTGAGGGTTGCACTGTCAAGGACAGAGGGTGTCGTATCCTGTACAGATGGTAAAGCCCCCAGGGACAAATTTGTGATTTTGGGCTATACAAATAAAATTGACATGAATTGACTGTCGAAATTTTTTTTTAAATGTCATAGTATAGTATGTCGTAAAAATGTCAGTGTAGTATTTTAAAAAAAAAATGTTATAGTATAGCATGTCGAAAAAAATCAAAAGGTATAGTACGTCGAAGATATAAAAAAAAGTCATAGTATAGTATGTGGAACAGATAAAAAAAGTGTTGGTATAGTATGTCGAAGATATAAAAAAAGTCATGGTATTTTATGTCGTAAAAAATCATGGTATAGTATGTCTAATTTTTTTTTTTAAAAGTCATAGTATAATATGTAAAAAAAAAAGGCGTAGTATAGTATGTCGAAAAAAAATAAAAGTCATAGTATAGTATGTCGTAAAAAATAAAAAAAAATCATATAGTATGTCCAAATAATTTTAAATAAGTCATACTATAGCATGTCGTAAAAAAGTCATAGTATACTATATCGAATTTAAAAAAAAAAAGCTCATACTATAGTATGTCAAAAAAAGTCACAGCACAGTATATCGAAAACATTTTAAAGTCCTACAATAGTATGCCGAAAGAAATACAAAAAAATAATAGTATAGAATGTCAATTATTTTAAAAAGTTATAGTATAGCATGTCGAAAAAATGTCATAGTGTTGTATGTCAAAAAAAGTCAGTGCAGTATACTGAAAATATTAACAAAAGTAATAGTATAGTATTTGAAAAAAAGCTCATACTATAGCATTTCGGAAAGAAAAGTCATAAAGTCATAGTACAGTATTTCAAAGAGTCATAAAAATGTCAGTATATTATGTTGACAAAGACTCTCTGGGTCTCAAATTTAAATTGGTCCTCACAAAGACAGAAGAACATGAGCAAACATTCAGGTACAAAGCATGTAGAAACACATACTAAACCTGAGGGCCTGGAACAGAAATAAATCTAGCTAGTAGCTCAGGCAGTGACATTAATACTACACCTTATGTCCTCTCACTCCCGCGAGGAGTTTCCCTATGGCTCTGTACTACTGGGTGTTATAAAAGAGTTCATTCAGCATGTCAGTCTCAAGAGGAATATTTCTCATATAGGTGCTTTGCTTTTAGGTACACTCTCAATGCAATGTTCTTGATTCAACTCATCGCCTTCTGAAGAAGCTCTCCAGAAGCTTCTGCAGAACAGGATTTCTCAAGGTAGACTGAACATGAGGCAAATTTTGGACGGACACAAGGATTCAATCTTGGAATAATCCACTCAAGTTAAAAATTCGTTCACGAGAATGTGACGGACGGACAACGGTTGTCACCAGCGCAGAGGCATAATAAAATCTAAATCAATCATACGTTCATCTAGAAATCAATGATCAAGTAATTGTTCAAATGTATAGAAAGGTCCCATCTGTACCTCTTGGTGGCGTTCTCCTGGAAGGGGTAGATGACCTGTCCGTTGTGGCAGAGCTCACAGATGAAGCCTTTCTCTCGACACAAACTGCAGCTGAAAACGTGGGAGCTGGCAAACTTGATCACCTTGGACAGGAAGGGAGCCAGTTTTCCATCAATTACCTGGAGGGTGAGGAGAGAGGGATGAACAGGGGAAGAGGAAGAAAGGAAGAACATGGTCAACAACAACAGAGACTTAAAAATGTAATATAAAAAGTACCATACTGGCTGTCAGCAACCTCAACACAAACTGAAAACTGAAAGGCCCATCGAGGAATCTAGTTTGAAGGCTAAAAACAAACAGCCTTCCTGTAACAGCAGTTTTTACTCCTTTTTGGCAGGATTTTCTCTGAATAGTTAGCATAGCAGCAAAAGTATTCTCCTTCTGCTTTAGGGTAAGATTCAATTAACTGCTACAATCTACAAGGTGATTACATGTAGTAAAACATGCATGAGACGGTCAAAACGTCCAGTAACTGCTTGACAAAAAGATCAGAATGGACATGGTGATCGATGATATTCAGCTTAATATAATTAATGTTTAATGTTAATCTAGAAAGCAATTCATTAAAAGAGAGACTGTCAATGGGAAGCCAATGCAGGAATGTCTTATGAAGTATTTATGACCAAAATGTGTGCAAAGATGATCTATGACAAAGATGATGCTTTACTGGCTTCACCAATGGTTTCAAATGGTACACAGTTCCTGTCTCCTAAGAGGACGCGGTCATGGTGTGTTCACCTCCCCCCCCAAATATAACCCAATCTGGATGAAAGTAGATTGGGTTATAATTGCATCCATGTATTGATATTTTCTTTTGCCAACATTGGATATTTACAGCCATATTTAGCATTACGAAAATTGGTTAGCTAAGTCGTTCGCGAACATTAGTTGCCATATGTATGGCATATTCTGCGTTTACATTCACTTCTCCCATGTGGAGTGAATAGACTCAGGACATGCCACTAGTCTTGCGGGGTAGTGGTGAAATCCACGTGACACAAATACAGGAAACTGACTCTCAGTGCACCGTCTCCTTTCTGAACTGTCTCTGACAGATCTGCAACTTTCAATGGATACATTTTGATCTAATGTAATTTGGAAAGATGATATTTTGTAGTGAAATTTCTAAGTTTTTATCAGATCTCTAGGTTTTTATTTTTGCACATATTCTTTTTTTTTACTCTCTTAATTTTAAACACTGCACAGCAATTTATTTTAGAATATGTATATTTCATATATTTAAATTGTAAATTTCTGTTATAAATTTCTGACTCTTGACTTTTACATTACTTGCTTTTATTTTCTCTTTTGATGTTATGCATCAAAATACCAAGGCAAATCCCTTGTATGTGAAAACCTACTTGGCTAAAAACTTGATTCTGATTTTGATTCTGTGGACACAGATTGGTTTGAGGCCGTGTGAATTGAAGCAAAGATATGAAAAGACTGAAAATGTTTAAACGTGAGCCAAAAAAAATCTGAACATGAGAGACATGAGGGGGGGAAAGGTGAGAAACATTTGAAATCAGTTTAAAATGTTTTTTACGGGATAGAATAATTTAAAAACTCATTTCAAAATGACTGCAAGAGAGAAGGATTCCTCTTTGGCTTGGAGGAAAGACTGGAGACAGAAGGAGAGGAAACTGAAGGAAGGAAGGAAGGAAGGAGGAAGACGGTAAAGGAGGTGAACGCCTTTTAATGGCAACGCTTGGCAAGGTCCTTTAAGAACTGAGGTGGGGGGTTTTGGCGGCGGGGGTCTGGAGATGTATTGTACTGAAAAGACAGTGGATGACTCAGAGGAAAAAAAACAGTTTGTGAAAAGAAAAGCTCTGCAGAATCTCAGCTAGATATAAAAACTCAATATGGTTGTATCATGTTCATAATGCAGACAGAGTGTATGTGAGACACCGAGTATAAACTAAGAGAAAGAGTGGTAGAGATACAATATACAAGAGAGATCTTGAGAGAGAGCGAGAGCCTGTATTCAGATACAAGTGGTTCCACCTGGCAGAGCTCTGGACCTCCCAATTATAACCTCCTTCATGCTGTTTGTTACACGACGAGGACGAGAGGAGAAGAGGAGGATGTGATGGAGAGAGGAGGAAGGAGCCACACACAGAGGGAACACAGAGGTATACTGATCCTGTTTACAGTACATCGAAAGCTTTCACCATAACAACCCATGCTGTACAGTCTGGTGTCAAATTATCAGTCTCAGACCAACATGAGGCTTTAGACACAATATCTCACTGAAAATAAGATATATTCCAGTCACCCTCTAACGGGACCTGTTAGACTCGATACAGTAAAACAGATTAGAGCTGCAACCACAACATTTTATTACCAAAACAAGCAAACATACTATGAAGGATAAAATGTGCCAATATTGGTCCAGACCTCTCAATCACTGTCCATGATCTGATTTGTTCAGCGATTCAAATAAGTATGGTGTTCTGGCATCATTGACAGCTGTTTCCCAGGTTGGAGAACAATCGTCCAATCAGAGAGCTTTGTCTTTGTCATCTTCCTTGATGTCTAGCTACCGACACACCGGCTACATCCATGAAAATAAGACAGAGAAATGGCTACAAAAATAGAGAAAAGTATGAATAAGATTGACGCAGGTCGTACGAGTTGTTATGAGTCGACTTACAGAAATAACTCAACATAATTCTTTGATTTTTGTGAAAAAACACTAGTAACCACAACCACAGCTTTCATGTTGAGTGAAACTGACATTGGTAGGACAGATGTTTATTACTCACTACACTTGCTTGAGTAAAAGCGATCGTTTATTTTAGGGGGGAGGAAGAAGACTTTGTGTGCAAAAAAGTGCAAATCAATCCACCTGAAGCTATAGTTTTTGCAGTGTGTCCCGCACCGTCGGCTCTAGTCGGCCCTTGTTAGAGGCTTTTTGGCCTTTGGCTGTAGTCTTTGCGGTGTGTTCGAGTGCAACTTTTTGGCCAAGACACAGGCGACGCAACAGTGGCGAAACAGCTTCTTCGCCAAGACACGCAGCAATGTGGTTCTTCTCGAGAGAAGAAGAAGAAGAAGAAGACTGCAAGCTGGTCAACATGGATGTAAACGTTCAATTGAGTAAGGAAATGCATTCAACATGTCTGTTAGAGCTCACGGATACACACAATGAGTTTTGGTTTGTTTACGAGAAAACTCCACAGGGCTACTTTAAATAAAAACTGTTTTCAAACTGCTCATAGCAAAATCCACGGCAGCTTCCTTTCACTGAAAATGACATTAGCTGGATGGATACAACACAAGCCACTAATTGGTAAGATAAATAGAAATCCAGAAATATGCCAGGGTTTCCACCAGTGTATTGCAAAGTCCAAAGGCCCGCCGGGCCAAAGCATCAGGGATTTATGTATTTTTAGGAGGTATTTTAAACTAAAATATGTTATACAGCTAGCGAACTCCTTTAAGGAATAGCTCAGTGCGTAGGTTGTGTGCTTAACGTTAGTGTCGGTGTGTGCAGTCGAGAGAGAGAGACAGAAAAGGATGGCGCACGTTGGATTTGTTTACTAGAAAGTTGTTTGTTAGGCCTTAAGCCTAAGTGTCCCTAATTAAATTGTTCTTCTGTACGTGAGAAACAAGCTCAGTCCAGTACACATGATAAATGTTTCCAAGGCAGACAGACAGGTACTGAGAGTGACAGACAGATATTTAGTGTCCCCCACACTAAACCTAAGCAGCCCTGCTCAGTCCGGTCCAGCCCGGTCCACATGACGAATGGCTCTCCTGATGGAGGCTGACAGGCTCAGTAATTAAGGCCCTCTATAATTGGACTGGGCAGAATCAAACGACTGGCAGCACAGCCCTGGTGGCTGACTGGTACTCTGGAGGACGGTGGGAAAGATGGAGGGCGGCACAGAAAGATGGATGGATGGATGGAGAGTGAAGGAAGGAACAGACAGGCGAAAGGAGTTTGTACGTTCTTGTACGTATATGAAGCCTGGATGCAAGCTTACGTTATAGATTACTCAAAAAAGATTTAAAAGTGATATTATTATCATATTTACTTCTCTAAATTCACTATTTTTTTCCTGTTTTCTTCCCATAAATCTGCTATTGCTTGCTATAAATATCCAGTGACCAGTTTATTTGCTACACCAAAGTTGCACTGGCAGGCGGGGTCACTCTGGGACAATCACTCAACAGGAACCTCCAACTTCAACCCTATTAATTTGTACACTTGCCCACATCCAACAAGGACAACAATGAAGGCAAATATTGATGGCTGTCCTGAGTGTCTGGGCCAACCAGCAGCCAGGCAGCCGGCAGGCCCCTCAGTGCTCTGACGGGAGTTCAGGGTCGACTGGTTCGGATTCACAAACATGTGCTATTTATTTAGGCCGTTTCAGGTTAAATGACCACCGAATTCCAGGGGACACACGCAAGAGAGGGGGTGGCAATGAGAGGGAAAAAAAGTGAGTTAACAAGAGAATAAAACTTAATTTACCAAGCGCAGAAAGCAGAAATAAAAATATACAACAAGCACTCAGCAGATTGTCTCCTTTTCCAACACATAATGTGTTGAAAAAGGAGACTCAAACATCCAACTCAAACCCAAATTAAAAACAAAGAACAACAGGATGACTTTATGTTGTAATTTGCTTGTGTGTGAAAATGATCTCAATTGTGTCATCGGTCTAAATTCGCCTCATCTTCGCAGCTCTCCAGATGCGGTGGAAACGCAATCAAGAATGCACAAAGTTACAGGTTTAGTTCCTGTGGTTCAATAGTTTCTGGAACTATTTGAAAAGAGCTGTCTGAAACTTCTGATTTGGGTACAATCAATCCAGACTTGCAGTAATTGGCATTGTCAGCCTGATCTGCTAACCAGAGCAATGTGACTGAATACCAGCACACAGACAGCAAGTCCATTAGAGAGCCTAAGTCACGCGGGTGGACAATTATTTTTTCGATCCCGTTTGAACTGCACCATGAATCACACATATGATGTTTGTCAATTTAAAACATAATTTTGCAAGTCAGGAAAGTCGCAGTTTGTTGTAAAACTATTGAAGTCAGACAGAAAGACTAATTAGAAAGGCGACACACCCAAAAGTCACGGACGTCCCAGACGTCTCTCTCTCTCTGTGAAGCTACGATGCCTGTGTGTTTCTTACTGGGATGTACTCACATCAGCACCGGGTCTTGCTCGTTCTTTCTCTTCCTGGCTGATAAAAAGACCAGAAGTCGCTGGATAAAACACATCAGGTAAGATAATGTTTCACTTGTGCGTGGAACATAGCTAAGTGGCTAACACTTTCTTGCTGGCTGGCTGGCTAATGTTGGTGACGTATGTTGTGCGAGACGAGGGATGTAGTTCACTGAGCGGTTTCACACAAAACTAAATGATACCACGACGAACTGCGACTTTCTTGACTTGCTAAATGGTGTTCTAAATTGACAAACATCATATGTGTGATTCATGGTGTAATTCAAATGGGATCCAAAAATGATTTGTCTTGTTGTCTCCGTTGACTACCGTCCATATTTTTTCTGAAATAAGTCAGTCTGCTGACCTTCTAAAAACGTTGCACTATGTAGAGGACAAAAAAAAAAAAGACTATGGGTATTTCAACAGAGTATGGTACTGATTTCAACTTTAAAAGCATGTGCAAAACAGCAGCAGTATCCCTACCAGGATTAAAAAAACAAATGTGGAATTTGCAAACTTCAGAGCAATATTCAGAGGTCCATATTCACAACATGATTCTAGAGCAGCCGACAGGACAAACCCTCCTTTACACTCTTTCCCTACAAACACCACCCAACACACACACACAGACACACACACTTCACCTCCTCTCCCTCCATCCATCCTCTCAAACTCCTCCCCCTCCAGTTCAACCTCTTTTTCTGCTCCACGCAGAGTCTTTGTGCTCCAAAACCTCCTAATCCCCTAAAACTGCTGTTTAACAGCCGTTCGCCTGCCCTCCTCTCTCTCTCTGTCACACATTCACACACACAGACAGAGAGAGGGAGAGAGACTACCGCAGCTCCATTGAGGAACTAGAAAGCCAGCTGGGATTACATGGCTGGAAAGACCAGCTCTGTTTGGATAACACCCTCTCCTCTCA
>CAKAOH010022226.1:100479-120485 GCA_916701665.1 Sebastiscus tertius
CACTATCACTGTATACATAAAAGCATGTAAGTGTGTGTGTGTGTGTGTGTGTGTGTGTGTGTGTGTGTGTGTGTGTGTGTACCTGCTGCAGGTCAGCCATGGAGTACAGGTGGATGTGCTGTAGCAGGTATTCCCTGGGGAAGATTCTGTGAATAGACACACAAGAAAAGTCTTAATACATCATTCTCTGTGAAGCAGGTCATGAGTCAGAATATTTAGCATATTCATCAGCATAGTGCCACAAACACTCGTCAACACATCACCCTGCAGGCAAAATAATAACCACTATTCCCAGCTTGCTCTGCCAACAAAAAAAGGTCAAGGTAAAATGTATCATCTGTTATTGTCATTGTTTTCCTATGGAATACTCAGTACACAGAGGAACCACATTATGATACTTCAGTGCTACGATTTACACAATAAAGAAGAGAATGCACTTTATCGTCCTGCCAAGGCAGGACATTTTTATTTGGAAACAAATAGATACAAAAACAAAAAAAAACATTTGTAAGATTTTGGTTGTGCTTATTAAATAAAGTGCAATGAATGATAATAAAGTACAATCTCATGTACAAAGATGTATACATTAGAATTGACTACATTTATTTATTTATATTTATTTTATTTTTTTATATTTATAAGTGAATCTGTGCAGGCCAGGTTTTAATAATAGGCCCAATCTTGCAAACATATATATATGGAACAATGTTCACATGCACACAGTTAAATATGAGTATTACACTGATTTAATGTTTAACAACCAGCCTTTCAGTCCATAGAGCTAAACAAAGTAATAATATTAATCTTATAGTCAGACGCACTCCATCTTCTAACATTATGTGACAATACACAGACAGGAGGGTGTGGGTGTGTGTGTGTGTTGTGAGGCCTCCTCTCAGGCCACTAAGATGGATGGCACCATGTTAAATCCTGTCTAAGCTGTGATGAGTGTCACCAAAACACAAGTATGTGCATGTATTCGTGTGTGTGTGTGTGTGTGTGTGTGTGTGTGTATGTGTGTGTGTGTGTGAGATCCAGACACCTCATGGTGATAGGCACCTCTGATAAACTACTCTGTTTGGTACGTTACCAATGGTTACCACATCAGCATTCATAAGACTACACACACACACACACATATAAACACACACTAGCTCCTTGTTGGTTGTGTAGTCTGTGCCCAGATGAACACACCTTTAAAGTGTGTGCCAATCTTGATAAAAGCACTTGAGAATGGACTCATTTTAGGATTAGATTACAAGCAGAAGATACACAGATTCATGCATATATACAACAAATGACAATATTTGTAGACCTGATAGTATTTAATTCCATATTTCATTTCACTCTCCTCCGTGTACTTCCAGTCCAGCAGACACACCTTTGATTGAAATTCTGTTATCGCTCAGTGATTATGATCGTGTACTGAAGGAGGGTCTGATCTGAGTAAGTGTGTGAACCATCAGATGTAGGAAGTAGGAAGTCCTGCAAATATGTATGTGTGTGTGTGTGTGTGTGTGTGTGTGTGTGTGTGTGTGTGTGTGTGTGTGTGTGTGTGTGTGTGTGTGTGTGTAGGGGTGGATAAACTAAACACAATCACAATCTAATGCAAACCAAAGCCAAATCTTATCGTTATCAAACTTATAACGTTCAACTTGTGTTGACACAGTGTTAAAGAAGTGTTGATACAACATTTTGGATGCTGTAAGTTTGTGGTGTTAATGTTTTAACGATTCGTCAACCATCATTTACATACATGAGGTGGATAAGGACGAAGTTGTTGAATTGGAAGTTACTGTAGTTTTACAAAACAAGAGATAAACAACTACATTTGCAACTTGCTCTTACTACTAGTACCTACTACCTTATACACACCTCAATACTATTACAATTCCTCCAAAAACCAAGAGTAATACAGAGTATATAAAAGAAAAGAGAAAAAAATGGTTGTTCAAAAAGAATCATCAATAATAATAATACATTTCTATTGTAAGCACTGGATACTATTTAGCAACCATCTACCAACACCTTAGCAGCCACTGATGATCATCAACTTACTGGTAACTTACTGACACCTTGGCAAAAACTAGTAATCATCTAGCAACCACCTACAAGAACAGCAACTTGCAAATAACACCCTAACATCCACATCAAATCATAGCAACGACAGTATGGTATCATGTACTGTAGCCATCAAGTGAACATTATACTTTGAAATCAGAACCCATTGTTTCATTAGTAAATCTGCAACCATTGTAAACATTATGCACCATACCATGCTTTATAGGTACTTATACCATGGTCTGGGTGAATACTCGTTTCTGATTGGCTGCAGGGTGTCCATTAATTCCTGATAATGGACACCTAAAGTATTAAGTAGCTCCAGCTCCTGTCTGTTCACCGTTCTAAATTAATGTGCTGGCTACAAAAAAATCGGAATATCTTTATTTATAGCAGTGAGTGTAAAGTCAGTTTTTCAGTGCCTCATCCTCTGAACACCGTACATCCCATAAGCGATGATCATCTTGCATCCCATTCGCTATTCAACTCACTATTTAAGGCTGAGGCCGATAGAACATTGCTTCTCGTTTGTTCGCGATATCTTGATATTGATGATTTGGGGCAATGACATAGCTGGATAGCTAGCTAGTCTTGTTGTACTTACTGTCAAATTCTATTTACTGTTTTTTTAACTGTACGTAATGTAACTGACTTTGAATCTTGCTAGTATAACGTTAGCTTCCTGGCTCATAGCTGAGCCAAAGGGTTCTATGAGCTGAGCGGACTAGAAATATCTCCCGTTGCCAAGTCGTAGCTAAGATTCGTCCTATTTACTGGAGTAGGGAACAACGTTTCCATTGCATTGGAATCTTATGGGATGGTATTAATTGTTCCAGGTATTAGGACACCCTCTGGTGTTTCCAGTCATGGTTTGTAAAAAACTTTAGATTTTGGTTACAAAATATAATAAAAATATAAATCAATGGTCTTATTTTTCTTTCTTTGGCTAGTGACCATGGTATAAGCGGGATAATGTCCTTCGAGGTGTCCATGGTCAGGAATTAATGGACTTCGTGGAGGCAACTGTCCCCCGTCGTCCATTAATCCCAGATGATGGACATCTCGTCGGGCATTATCCCTTACACATAGCACAGTTCATGCTATATGTACCTATATAGCACGTGCCATGCCTCAACACAATTACATCTGAGGGTTATTTACTAAGATCAATTCCTACCTTGACTGAATTTTGATAATAAAATAACAGAACAACGTTTTTACCCTGCAGATAAAGCAGGTCAAAACTTACTCTGCAACATGCTACCAAAGATGTAATCCTCTGATAGAGTTTGAGAAGTAATGCACAGGGGCCAAAAATACAGTGCTTTCTAACTAACAGCCTTTAGTGCCTCACGTGGTTGTGTGTGCGATTGTGTTTCCATGGCTTTCTGCATGTATGCAACAGACATCTCTCTTCAGATCCCCCTCTGAAGTAGACTGATGACTAAGGGAAGGTTTTAGCGCCACGGCCCTCATCAATCCTGCAGTGTTTGGAAGTGGCGGGGCACTGCCGGCACTAGCTAATGGGACAGAAGTAAACACAGAACGACATGATGCTGCTCGTCTCTGTGTTGCAACAGGGTACGACTAATATGGGTTTTTTTTTAAAAGCTGATTAAAATACCAGTAGTTCTGGTTTGAAGCTACTTGGCAAGCCAGAGAAAAAACATTAAAACTCTCAATGAAGAGTTATATTAATCTGATTTTATCTCATGTTGATATTCATTGACAATCAGAGTGTGTGATTCTTAAGCTGTAGTTAGCATCTGACATCTGTAGCCTTTAACACCTTTACTAGTCGTAACTGTGAGGTGACAAACAAAGCACAAATGCCATAAATAGTATAATGCAATATAAAGATTGAAATATATGCCTAATAGCTAAATGGTCATTATAGGTTTAGGCGTTTTTTACTTAGCTGAAATATAATCTTTTGGTTTTCCTGTGACTTGCATTTACTGTAATTAAAGTGTTAGTTAAACCAAATTACAGAGACAGATCTTTTTCTTTAATAATTATCCTGCCATCTTAATACTATGTAGATGCTTGTTGCGTTGACATTCACAAATCACATTTAAAAATTCCCACAGAATTCTTTTCTCTCTTTTTTAGAAACAATGTCCTTGTTACTCTGGATAATCCACAGACCTCGCGGTGAACCGCCGTCTTTGGAACAACTTTCTACCCAAAGAATAAGTCTCTAAAAAATATATGTATTTGCTTGTATCAATACTGTTACTGGTAAAGTGAGGAAATATGCTTTCTGTAAATTATCATGATAGATTAATTAGATTCCAGCCTGCCTGCTGAAGTGGGTGATTCTCCTTTAGAAATAGTCGGATCAGAGTGTATTAGTGACCTGGAGCAGGGCAAGGATCATCCATCAGCTCATAGACAAGGCTTTCAGTGTGGGACCCCACTCAGATAAACAGTCATCCCCTCTGACCGTCACACACAGGCACACATCTTTTATGTATATGCAGCATATATACACATAGGAATGCATGCAGATAAAAGTTATGGCAATATACATGCATGCACTCAGACACACACGTGTAAACACGGATCATACCGAGAGATGTTAACAGTCTGTGTAATCAATCAATCAACAGAGGGATATAACAAATACTGTAGTGCAACAGTCAGTATGACACTGATGACACAAGCTGCTAATGTTGCACATGATAGTAGTAGCTGATGTGCACAGAAAATAACTTAAAAAATGGCTGAATATCTACTTTTTCTACTGTCAATTGGAGTTCCCATGCAGACAGTGTTGTTTTGTGTGTTTTTGTGTGATTTGGGTGAACTCACCCTTTAAAACTGCAAGTGTACAAGACCAAACTCTTGCTGACTGGTCATAAACAAGTTCATAATCACAACATCTGCCCTAGGCCATTTGGAGGTATTTAATATTCTTATTTTAGTTCATTTTTTTCCATTTAATTGGTGCACTACATAAATTGATACTGCCATTCAATGACACAAAGAGGATTATTCATTTTGTCCCTATAATAATAATCTCCCTTTAACAAACAGAGACAGAACATCTGTGTTCAGAAACTGCAGACCAGCTTTAGGAGGAGATTGGGAATATTTCTATTGCCTCCGCACGGCTCTCAACATGGCGACAGCTGAGCTGGCGACTCATAGCTAATGTTGCTAACAGCACTAACAGTGAAAACAAAGGCTACAGTGCTGACATTGTTAATCTGGGGGGGGAACCAGAGGGTGGGTGCTACACTTCCACGACGGCACAGTCAGTCAGGATGGCGTTATCAGCTGTAACTGAGAGCTAGCCAGTGAGGCACGCTCACATGCACTAAAAGGCACGCGCAGCCGGCCTATCTATGTCACCAAACCACGGAGAAGCTCGGATTACAACACACACAGAGGGAGAGCGACTTCGTTCTCTGCTGAGGTAGATATTACTCCTCCATATCTTTAAATAGCAAATAGTTGTTTGCTGTAAATATTAATGCTCTGGATATCGTATAGAGCACCTCTAAGTTGAACCACAAGATCCACAACCATGTTACACCCAATTGTATTGGCTCCTTATGCTTTATCTGCTTGTTTTAGAATAGATGTTGTTTTAACCTATATGCAGCTGAAGAAGTATCATCTTTTAAATCTCTGTACAAAGCACATTTTGAATGTGTGTGTAAAGTGCCTTAATATTGCTACATTTTTTCATCCTATTTGTTATATCAGACATATTTATAAGTCACAATGGCTATTTAACCTTATCACGATTGTGATTTCACTATTTTTTTTGTGAGTTATAGGCAAGCAAAAATAAAAGTATACCTACGATACAAAATAATGTAAAGAAAATAATCTATGATGATGGTTTGCGAGTAGACGTTGCTTCATTTTAAGGGGTCACAAGCTCTAAATTACAAAGTGCTCTGAATTAAGACGCACTTTGTAATTTAGCCCTCCCCCCACCACCACCACTACAATAGACTTCACTGCCAACCTACCTTCGCCGGAGGTCCTCGGCAACGGTTGCTCGGCAGCTGAACAGGTAGGCCCGCAGTGACTGGAGCTGCTGACGGAGACGCAGCACAGTGCTGAGAGGCTCACAGTGCTCATACAGACAAGGGTTGAGCTGCTGGACATCCAGCAAGGGCTCCTCATAAACAAACTCCAGGAACTCCTTGGCCTGTTTAGACACCTGGAGGAGCACATCAGAGTTTACATCAGGGTCACTGCACCAAGGACAACAGATACATGAGGGGTAATAACCGACAAGTTGTATTATCCGTGATTGTAATGGATGATGCAGGGCTAAGAATCCGTACAAAAGCCTCTGAGAACACAAACAAGATGTAAGGGATTAATTAGAGAGCTTTAGAGGTTGATTTTCTTTACCTTTGGACAGAGCCAGACGAGCTGTTTCCCCCCTGTTTCCAATCTTTATGCTAAGCTAAACTAACGTCTCCTGGTTTGGTGGACAAACCATGTACGTGAATGGTATCAAATTTCATCATCAGCAATCTGCACTAGAGTCAAATGACCCTGGATCTTAGCAGGTGTTTAGACTTAAAACAACCCTGTGTTAAAACAACCCTGTGTTAAAACAACCCTGTGTTAAAACAACGCGGAGGGCTGCTTTGTTGGGGGCATGTTGTTTCAGGTACCGCTGTGAGATGAAATATGATCCAGGTAATAGAGCCGTAAATTTGAAGGTGTATGAAACGCAGCGGTTTGTAACACTCAGAGACAGGATTTTACAAATCTGGAAAGTTATCACAGCTGCAATTATTTCATCACCTGGTAAAAAGTAGAAATACAACATTCACATCACAGTAATGACCATGAATGTGCGCTTGCATGTGTTTGATTGGCCACCGCAGCGCCATGCCAGATGACGCTGAAGTTGTATTGCAGCAAAAGTTGAGCCTCTGCGTTGGCACAGAAAAGTTCTGATAATTTGTTCAGAAAACTATTTAACCTTTATTTAAAAACACATTATCTGAAGAAAAGACTTTATAACATGTGATCCAAATTGACTAGAATTTGTTAAAGCTTGGCTTGAAGACAACATGGCATTTAGACTCCCAGGAAACCTCTCACTTACTGGAAAACAGTGGCTCCTTAATGGTGCCCTAATGGTTTTATGCATCCTAAGAAAAACATTACAAGGCTTATTTAAGACCCAATGATACCCTGCTAATGTTCCAGTCGCTCTGATTAAATTATAGAATAATGGTTAGAGCGATACGTTGAGACGGTGGGTATTTTCAGATAGTTGTTGTGTGTGTTTTGCACCTTGTGCTTGCTGGTGTCCCAGTTGTGCAGCAGACGTGCTGGGATGAGGAAGGAGTTGTCTTGATGGCAGCTCTGGCAGTAGTACCAGCCGCTGTAGTAGCAGACCTTTGCCTTTCCTCTGGAGAGACCGACTGGACGCTGACAACCTGAGGAGGAAGTAACCCGGTAAGTATGTATGTGCGTGTGCTTACATCTAATTAATAAACACATAATATGATTTGATGTCAACCTCTAGCGTGTCCCTGTAATGAGGAAACCAGTTAAACCACTTTTAACAAAGAGTCAAAAGTGGGGATCAAACCAACACAACTATCTTCTATCTTAAAGTGGAGCAAAAACGTATTATCTCAGATTTATTGGACGCCCTGCATGTCATCAAATCATGGCTTCAATAAAGACATCTATATAAACTGCTCTTTGTATCCATTTATGTGTCCTAAGGCGTTGCACAAGTCACCTTTTGGTGTCAACAGTCTGCAGCAGCCAAGATCAGGAGAATACAAAGGTTGTAGAGCAAATAACTTAACCGTTAATATGTGTCAGTTTATTGCCCCTCAGTAAATACCACACTAAACCAGCCAAGTAAACCTGTAGATAATAAAGAAGATAGTCCAAGTTTAAAAAGGAACTCTGACCCCAATAAGGTTATATGTTGTAACATAAAAAAATATAACTGGGTGCTGGACAGAACATGAGGAAAGAAATCAAAATAGTGATGTGTAATATGTTACTTCATGAACAGCAGTGTGCTGTCAATAATTCGGCTTTTTGTGTAAGGAGCTGACAGTGTGGGGACTTTACTGTTCTAGAATAAACCACTAAAATTGATTTAAAAAAAGACACATACGTATGTAGCCTGGAAATATTTGTAAACTAAATGACAACCTTTAACCTTAACCTTAAATTCTATATCATGAGGACAAGAAGAGAACACACCCTCACGACTGCTTTTCACCGTACCTTCGAGTGTGGCCTTTAGAAGAGCTATAAACACTTTTGTTACTTAGTCACCAATTTTAGCCACCAAAGACTAAAACTATATTTAAGTCAGCTGTATTTTTGTGGTATAAATCTATCTTTATATTTCAAGCCTCTAAATGTGGTGTTCTTTCTTGAGAAGTGCAGAAATGATGTTACGTTTCACTACTAACTGTTATTGTTTGATTAATGTAGCTTCTATTGGTGTATTGTGTTTTTATGTGAATGTGTTTTAATGTGTCCTGTCTGGATGTGATATGTTGTTTTCCTTTTAATAGCCTTTTTTGTAGGTGCAAACCAAAGATAGATTTCTGCTTTTTGTGCGCTATTCTACTGATGATGATGTGCTTTTTCATCATGATGTGTTATTTGCTGGAGACGCAGGAAATACCAATAACATAACTTTTGTTTTTTGGGGGTAAGTCCACCTCATTTTAATGTGTCCACTCTGCCATAAAACTCCTGAAACCACATGTACGTCCTTCAGTATGTCCAAAACTGTGAGCAATATTTTACTGATTCTTTTTCCATCTTATTGTTTAGTGCATCTTCTACTATTAATATCCATGTTTGCCTCAATCTACCTGCCTTTCCCTTGAAGTAATCCCTCAGATAACAGAGTCTTCCAGTGG
The DNA here is from genome assembly GCA_916701665.1 of Sebastiscus tertius. Classification (NCBI taxonomy): domain Eukaryota; kingdom Metazoa; phylum Chordata; class Actinopteri; order Perciformes; family Sebastidae; genus Sebastiscus; species Sebastiscus tertius. Next base: position 109,428 of record CAKAOH010022226.1, read on the forward strand.
TCGCAACACGGCAGCAGACTTCAATAAGAAAGTGTTTTGTAGACCTAAAAGACCAACAGATCCTCAGCTCTATTCAGCCTGATATCTGCCCCACTCCCTTTATTGTCTTCTCAACTCTTTAAAGTTCATTCTCCACCCAAACACCCGGACCTGCTCTATGATCACGCACGCAAACAGCTGAGCGCCACAGCACTGCGACAGGTGTCCCCTTATCCAACACAATCTCTGCAGACATAGGGCCTGGAGGAAAACAGCAAGTGAAGAGAGGTAGAGAAGAAAAGAAACGGGAGATTGCTATCTAGGTTTTGGAAAACTACAGAGAAGAAGAACGACAGAGGAAGAGAGACGTGTGTCAGCCTGTTTTGTCAGAGGTGCTTCAACACAAGAAACAGCACAGACTGACAAAGGGAGAACAGAAAAAAGACAGAAAGAGTCAAAGGCCATTGAGAGATGAGAGGAACGAAGGAATTATATGAAAGAAGAAGAAGAGTGAGATCAAACAAGGACAGATGAAGGCAGACAAAGAAAGAAATTAGGTTGACTGCTTTTCTATCATAAACGAGAATCTGACATCTGAAAAAGGCCGACAATGGTCTAATCAGCACTGAGAGCTGCATTTGTGCTTTATCTGCTTTAAAGAAAAGAAAAAACTCTTGTTGGAGCATCAGTCAGTCACGCATTGAAGGAACAGTGTGTAACATTTCAGGTGCTCTATTAGCAGAAATGGAATATAATATTCATACCTATGTTTTCATTAGTGTATAATCACCTGAAAATAAGAATGGTTGTGTTTTCGTTAGCTTAAAATGAGCCCTTCATATAATGAGCGGGTCCTCTTCACAGAGTCCGCCATGTTTCTACAGTAGCACAGAACGGACAAACCAAACACTGGCTCTAGAGAGAGATTTTTGCGTTTTTATGTTACCTAAAGGCCACCGTAGTTCTCCGACACACATGTGAAACTGCGGTAACGTGAGTCACAGAGTGCAAAACCGTGGTACCGCCAGCTGCCGTCTGACTTCCTTTGCTCCTAAAGTAGTGTTATTATGGTGAGGATGGCCTCTGAGCGAGGCGAACGGTGTTATCATGGTTTTGCACTGGGTGGGTCTCACATTACATTAGTCTTGGAAAGAGAAGAGTGAGTGGAGGGGTACTCAGTTGGTTGCAATCTGGTTCGAGCAGGCTTTGGTTGAATGCTCTCCACACGGGCCAAAACAGGTGGAACACATTGGCCGAAATGCAATCTCAAAACCCACCGGCTGTCGTCTGACGATAATTTCGTTTTTTATTGGTTTAAAATAAGCTTGTAAACTGGCTACTTGTGAAACAATCTGTCGTTTCTCAATTCCAAGATGTCAGACCGATAGCCCATGGGTTCCGAGATTGGCCACACAGACTGAATGATGGACAAGACTAGAGTTTTAACTATCGATTAACCTGCTGATTCATTTATAAATTATTGATTAATCCTTTGGTGAAAATGAAAAATGACATCTTTAAATTTTTTAATTTGTACGACCAGTAGTCTGAAACCTCAATGATATTCCAATTTGGGCTTTTTTTTCATAGTTTTGGCAATCCATTTTATGATAGTATTCTGCTTACCGATGCAGACTGACCAATGAATCAGCTGGGTCGATATATCGGCTGATCTTATCACAAATACAGTATATTGGTCAGTCAATAAGTAAAAAGACCAAATGAGGTCATTTAAAAACACACAGCGTCTACATCACAGTTTATCCACCAGCGAGAACTAACAACTCTATCATGAGCCTTTACACGTGATTGGACCCAGTGTTAATAAGCGTTATCTTTATCTTGATTTTGCCCACATTGTGATCACATCTCTTTATGCAAAATAGGTGGGTGGGGCTGGCGGACTACTAAATTATAGAGGAGAAGTTTTCCAGCACTGGTGCTAACTCAGCAACCCCTTTCAGTCACATGACCCTTGACTTGCATCTCACATTGGTCCCTCAAGGATCTTGCAAATGCTGCTGTATGGGCTCTACTTACTTTTCCTTTGCCAAGGACTGGGTTGTCTGGAGTATTTTGAAGGGCAGCTTGAGTTAGGTTTCCTTCTAACTTAAATATTTTTCTTGTGAGAAAGAATGTGGCTAAACTGTACAAACTGCATTTATATCCGTCACACATTTGATCACAGAGTGAGTCAGACCACCTCCAGATGTGGTCTGGCTGTTCTGATCGTATTCTGATTGCAATAGTTTCTGCCATTTTAACCCTAAAACACTGTATTGAAGAAGAGCTGTGTGCCGAACACGGCAGGTATCCATAAATCATACATTTTTATCGCTTTAAACAATTACTTTTTTTTTTCCTTTGGTTAAAATTATTGCTGTGGATAAGATGGAAAACAATAAATTGTTATCTTACTGAAGGACCAATGATCGAATACATATGTATAACTCTGTAGGCTAATTACAGCAGTGAGCTCATGCTGTTGTTGGGGTGGATGCTCTTTCAAAAAAACCACAGAGCACTGGTTAGGAGCCAGCAGGCAGACGGGATGGTCAACCGTCAGAGAAACACTGTGTCACTTCGAGGAAGAAGCTGACCACCAGGCCGGCTTTCCTGCCAACTGTGGTTGCGCTTTTGGTCTGCTGCTATTGGGACCAGAGGAACAAAGACACATACGTATGTAGCCGCAAAACATTTGCAAACTAAATGACAACCTTTAACCTTAACCTCAAATTCTATATCATGAGGATAAGAGGTGAACACACCCACACATACTGAGGTAAATGTGCTTCACCAAAGCTGAGGCAGTCTATAAAGAGCTCTGTACAGTAAAAGGGCAGTAAAGCCTCAACAGATAATGCACGTGGGACTATGGATAAAACAACACTGCGCATATAAATATGATGCTGACCAAAAGCTTAACAAGCAGCAAATCAACCTCGAGAGCCCTCTGCAGAGAAAACATTTAAGAAGACTGAAGCAACAAGGACAGATTGTGATGTTGTACTGTATAAAATAAATAAATATACAGGACATATTTGTTGTGTTCCCACAGATAACTAATATTGTATGTTAAGCTTTGGTAAGTGAGTTAGTAAATACAGTAGCATAATAAAGTATGTACACAACAATTATATAAGATTATAAGTAAGTAAATTAACTAATGAAAGTATACAATCAGTGTCTATTTTATTAGGTACACCTGTACAGTCTAATACAGTGGTTGCCAACCTGGGGTCCTGAGGACCAAAGATCACAGGGGGTGCGTGAGAATTGGTCTGCTCTGAGGTTGTCAAAATTAGATTTGCACATGTATAACTTAAATCATAATAACACACTCACTGAATAATTTATACAAAAGTCTGTGTATAAAATTATTTAAAACATTTTTTGCTTAGTAGGCCACATTCTGTTTAAACCCGGTATTTGTGCTCAGTTGCAGATAAAGATCAGGCTACACTAATATTATTAGTAGAATTACATTTGTTTTATTGTCCAAAAGTCAAAATGTATTGAAAAAAGATAGATGTAGTCATTTCCAAAATTCACAATATGTTTTTATCTAATGAAATATTCTGCTTCAATCCATAATTGTTGGCATTTAGCCTTTCAAAACGGTAAAAAAAAAAACTGTTTGCTAACACACTGACGAGTTATCTTCATTAAATAAAGTTGATTTATTAAAAAAAGACTAACTCGTTTAATACACTGAATCACTTTATTCAAATTGAGGATTTTGTTCAAGGATTTGTCATTTTTTTTATGGTAGTCACATCAACTTTTCTTAGATACAAGTGGGGGCTTCAAGGAAAATAGGTTGGGAACCACTGGTCTAATCCAATCCGATACTGCTACGCCATACTTTTATGACGCCTATTAGGGCTGTCCTCGACCAAAGACATTCTTAGTTGTCTAACACTCATACGATTTTGTCAACTAGCGTTGACATTATTCATAACCTTATTGATTAGCTTACTTTGGTAACCTATGTCACAGCTTTTTGCTAACGGCTGAGTGGCCGTTTCCATTTGACAAAAAACGGAAAAGAACGCAGATGGACCTGCCCTTTAATGAAAGTATGTTTATTATTATTATTGTTGGTGGTGTTGTACAGAAGTGTTCTAATATTCTGCCTACTGCAAGTATGTAAATGGAAAGGACACAAAAATTACAACTCTCACACACTTCTCAATATAATGTAGTCCAGTACAACGCCACCTTTAACTACAGCCTCCATTTCTCTCCATTTAGATTTACTACCACTACTTTGTTTTCCATTTTCAACAGATACACAACTACTACAGCCCTCATGAATGCTACTTCCTTCATTTTTAGTGTAACTATTAATACTTTCTGCTGCTAACTACTTCCTCCATTATCAGCACAGAGTAACAACTGCTTTCTCCACTCGTCTCTGATCTTTTATGGGTCTTTCTGGGACGAAGAGAAAGAGGGACAGAGGGAAAAGATGAATGGGAATTCAAACGTAGCTCAAAGGTCTACCGATTGTACCGCGGCTCTCTGTAGTGAGAGAGGGTCACTTAGACCTGCCTGGGGTGAGCGTACGGTGGAGAGAGAGAGAGATAGAGAGACATAGACATACAGAAAGAGAGAGAGGGAGATGACATCAGGGCAAAAAAGGGGCTCACGCTTTCATCTGCCCGCCGCTGGTTTTAAACCACCACACCTCCGAGTGAGACACATTGGTGTGTGTGTGTGTGTGTGTGTGTGTGTGTGTGTGTGTGTGTGTGTGTGTGTGTGAGAGTGTGTGTTGGAGAGAGAGAGAGACTGTCTGTCTTTTGATGTGAGCCCACCTCCTACTTCCTCGATTCCCTCATATCTACTGATTTCCACTTCACCCGAAGCCCCCCCTGTCCAACAGATTCACATGGTCTGTCGGGGTCCTGAGAATGTGCTCCAGTGCAACGACAGGGGTCACCAAACCTGAGGACACACTCTGCACAATTTGTGTGTGTTTTTTTGTGTACGTGTGTGTGTATGTGTGCATGTGTGTGTGTGTGTGTGTGTTGCGGGGGTGATGGGGAGTCACAGTCTTCAAACGAACACTAACCGTTTCCTTCAAAAGGAATCAAAAACGCAGCAAATCCCATGTGTAATTAGCTGAATACATTTTACATTTTGATGTTAAATAACCAATCACTCGATATGTATGGATGGACGTAGCATGCATATGCAGAGGGCGGACTTGAAACAAGTTCAAAGAGAAACCAGTGGAAACTAAAGTAGTGTGCTGAACATCAAGAGATCTTGTTTAGATTAGTGGCTTCATATATGAATAATCCGATATGCATTCAGGTAAAACAACAGAGGATGAATGTTTTTGATGAATTAGTATTATGGGGTTTTAAGGGCTGAGAGGAGTGTTAACATCAACCATCTACGGCCTTTTGACACAAACTTTGTAAAGTGCTCCAATTCTCCAACTATTCATCAATAACACACTACAACAGCCAAAGTATCAAATCTAGATTGATTTACTACTAACACAACTAATGTGCTATTTTAAAGAATAAGGCTGATTATTGTATTTTTCTTGCTCTCCACAAATCCCAGGAAAAGACCAAAACCAACAATCAACGAATTATGGCCTTGCTTACAGTATTGCATATCGCCAGATTCTTGCCAATACACAGCCCTACTCAACTCTGGGATGTACATAAAACTAAATAATTTAATGCAGTCCACGTTGGATTCAGTTGAACAAAGTCTGATAAAAAGAAACCTTAGTCCGTCTCTAAAATATTTCCCTACCCTATCTGTGGCACTCAAGCCCAATGGTTCCCAATGGTTCCTACTGAAGATACAAGTCTTTAACTACAGCTCATCAATGCTGAGCTTCATTTTTAAAAGTTAATAAGTATGTAGTGTAACAAACTGCATCACAGAAGGGTGACATTGACTAACCAGTATAGGGCTGCAACCAATGATTACTTTGTCATCAATTAATATGTTGATTACTTTCCATTAAATATTTAGTCGCTAAAATGTCAGAAAATAGAGATACACAACATAACATAAGTTCCGAGAGGTCAAGTTGAGGTTCGACCAACAGCCCAAAACATAAAAAGATATTTAATTTACAGTTATATCAAACAGAGAAAAGCAGCAATTTTTCACATTTGAGAATTGTTTGGCACTTTTGATTGATAAATAATTAACCAAGTATTTCAGCAATGACTTGCAGGTATATTATATTTCACCGAAAATGTATCGCTGACCCAATATATCAGCCAAACTCTTCGTTCAATCCTCTCAGTCCCCCCCCCCCCGACAGTGTGCCTGAGGTTGTAGAGATGTGTTTAGCACAGAATAATGGAAGTGTAACACAAAAAAATAGGCTACATCTCAATAAAAAAGGCGCTGGCATGCTACCAAGGAGAGGTGAGAGCCAGGAGAGAGCAGTGGATAGAAAAATAGTAAATGGGAGATATCTTGTCAGCAGTTTAATTTAAGATTCATATTTAAAGCTAATGAGAGGGAAATCTAAAAAACAAAAAATAATTAGAACTAATAAAAATTCCTAGCTGATAAAAACACAAAAATAAGACTATAAAAAACAAAAAAAACAATAACTAGTCGACTTAAATGCAATTTTAAGGCCTTCAATTGAAATGGTGTAAAAGCCTTTTTTTTCAGGCCCTGCTATGAAACACTGCAGGAGACTACGAAGGGATACAGTCAAATAAATGAGAGGGGGGACAAAGGGAGAAAGAGGGACAAAAAGAGGGGAAAGCTGTGAGTCTGAATGAACTGTTGAAAGGAAAAAGAAAGAAAGGGAGGAAAAGGAGGGAAATAAACAGACCGAGTGAGCAGAGGTGTGCTCTTTATAGAAAATGGACGTATCCAGCTGTCCCTCCCATCCAGCTCTACCCAGAAACCCTTCAATCAAACAACTACGATCAAGCCTGACCACTGTAGCATCCCCAGGCCGCTTTCATTCGTTCTCATTCATTCATTCATTCGTCCATTTTTCCTCTCCTCCGGTGCTTTAAGCCTACCAATTATCATCAGTGGCCCCCAGACGGCCTCTGTCCTTGTTCCTGTTTCAGCTGGCCTTTCAAACAGCCCCTGCATTAATAAGCCAGTTGTTACAAATAAAAAAGGGAGGTGAGCGGTGATTATTCAAAGCCCTCCTAAAAGAGAGAGGGAGAGAGGGAGGGAGAGAGAGGGAGGGAGAGAGAGAGAGAGAGAGAGAGAGAGAGGGAGAGAGAGGAAGCTCACGTTTCACACCCAGGAAGAGTAAAAGCACCGCCTGCCATTTATGGGGCTGTCCAAGGGCCTGGTATGGAGACTAACAGGGGTGATAATAAAGGAGGGAGAGAGGCTGTAATGGTTCAGCACATGAAAAAGGCTCTAAATACTGAAAAACACCCAAAATCGCTGACTGGCAGGAATAGGTGGATGCATTTAAAGAGGCGGCATCCTTCATTCATACATCTGTTCAACAGGATCATAATAATATAACCACCTCAACCCTTTTGGCTTCATATTAAATAAGGACTTAAATCCAGTCAAAAACATGTTTTTCTTCATGTTTCTCGACTGTGATGTTTGAGCTTCACTGTGCAGCGTTTGACAATAGAAATTTGTTTTCACATTCATCTGCTGAAGAGGGAAGTTTCTCCGAGTTTAATACCTGGACGTATCAGGAGGATTTTGTGACATCACAACTAACTCAGAAGCAAATCGTGGCTCAACATGCAACTCACGCAAGTGTGTTGTGCAAACTCGAAACCTCCAGTTCGCCTGTACTAAGAATTGACTTTACAGTGAAGACAAAAGACATCTTGTATCCAATAGTTAAACATTTGCAATTAAAAATATTTTCATAATCGTAGAGATCTGGATTTTTCAATGATGGAGAATGAATAGATGTAAATTTAAGGATTCCTAACAAGGTAATTGGACTTTTTTGGTAGATGTCAGACAAATTTGTATTCAAATCTGAGTATTTTTAGGTCTTTAAACATGTCTGACGGGGATTTTTAAACATAGGGATGTTTGTCAAACACTGTCAGATAGTCTTAATTAGGTTTCTAATCTAAAGCCAGTGGTGGAAGTAGAATGTGCATCCCAAATTAAGTAAAAGTTGCAACAAAACAATGTGAAAACAGTCTATTACACTGAGTAATTCAACATTTTATTTGGCTGGAAATAATTGTTGGCGGTGGCGAGATGATAGTCAAAGTTTGCATGTATGTTGTATCTAATTTCTTTATAGTACAAAATGATAATGTACATTCATTTTGTGCATACTATCTTCTAAAAGTATGAAGATTAGTATATAGTGCATACTTCATAATATAAACAGCAGTGTGGATTTGGAACACAGCTTCGTATTTTGCCCAATAATTCTGCTCTGCATTGAATATATTTTGTTCTATTTTGGAATGTAAACAAAAACAGAAGAGTCAGTAATAAAATTTAAATGTATGGCAGTAAACAGTCACACTTTCTTGTTGAAGTTACTACGCAAGAAGACCATGTACCAGAACGAGAATGAAAGCGGACCAGCAGGGTTTGAGGGTACAGGTAGGTACTGAACTCTTTTTCGGACTCAAGCAAACAAACCTAGTGTGAAAATGTATCTGTATACTTCACTGTCTTCGGAGCCAGTTAGGTGAGGAGTCTTGAGATTGTGGATGCCATGCTGAAATTTCTAACCTACATGGGTAAATTTGTGTCGGAACCATATGACTAAAGTGCACACAACAACAACCTCATTATGCTAAAAGAAAGGAGGAAAATCCAAAAAAAAAAAACTCTCATCGTCATGTAATCTTCTTATACAACAGTTTGTTAGTCTGTGTACAGTATATATGTGTTAGGGCTGCAACGACTGATCGTCAACTATTAATTTAATTTTGATAATTGGTTTGAGTAATTTTTTAAGAAAAAAAGCCAAACTTCTCTGATTCCAGCTTCTTAAATGTGAATATTTTCTGGTTTCTTTACTCCTCAATGACAGTAAACTGAATATCTTTGAGTTGTGGACAAAACAAGACATTTGGGGATGTCATTTTGGTCTTTGGGAAACACTGATCGACATTTTTCACCATTTTCTGACATTTTATAGACCAAACAACTAATCGATTAATCGAAAAAATAATGAACAGTTTATTCAACAATGAAAATAATCGTTGCAGCCCTAGACTAGACGGTCAATTCCTTGCTCAAGTTTGAGCAGTCCATAAAATCTTATCTGTATCTGTCACTAAAGCAGTTCCTAGTAGCTACTCTTTGTAATGTCTTTTCATCAATTGTGGTGAGAACATCCACGTTCGCATTTGTCATCATCCCAACCATTGTCGTCACTGTTTGTCTCCAAAGTCATGTGTCATTATGACTGATGAGCTTTTTGAATGCGCTCCAACAGAAACTTGGCAGGCTGCTGAGAGGAAGTGCAGACAGTTGCACTCAGTTGCATGACTGCCACATGACAAAGATCTGACACCAGTCAAAGTCCAGGTGTTGTGTTAGTAAAGACTAAGTGCAGACTCATTAATACATGACGAAGCTTACAGTAGCCTCTAATCAACTAAGTAAGGTCACGCCAGGTCCAACACATTAAGGGGGCTGGATAATTAACAGAGAAACATGCCATGTCTGATGAGGTCATGTTTATTGATGCCAAATACTAAAACAACATAAAATCGCTTAATCATTTACATGAAGGTTTTAGACATGAATGTGTTATGATGCCGGCTTTTGCCTTCTAGCACCGTCCCACAATGTTAACTATTTACAAATGAGCTGAGGGCTTTGATCTGCGATGGACTTAAAGAAACACTGTGTAGCATTTCGGGGGATTTATTGGCAGAAATGGAATATGAATAAGTATTTTTTCTTTAGTGTATAATCACCTGAAAATAAGAAATGTTTGTGTTTTCGTTACCTTAGAATGAGCCGTTTATATCCACATAGGGAGCGGGTCCAAGCCCCCAGAAAGAGCGCCGGACTTTGAAGCAAATTTTCCTAGTGGTCAAACGTTGGAATTACAACTTACATGTCCGTCACGTGATGCCATTGGGCCCAAAAAGACTTTATCCCATAGACTTACATTGGGAAAGAGACATCTATAAATCAGTGGATAATTTTTTTTAGGTAAATCAACTTTCCAGTACGAGCACTTTAATAGTCCTTATTTAAATCATTAGGTCCTAAAAGTGGTAAAATGAACTAATAGCTGAATCCAGAGTTAGCTCCCTTCCTTTATACATGTGAATGGGAGGCGGGGTTAAAGAAAATGCTATTGCTCCTGCTCTATGGGCCCAATGGATGCGGCTGATCGCCGGAAAATCTGGGTATTTTTATACTTGGAAGTCAAACTTGTTTGGCTTCATGCGCCACTGAGCAACTTTCATAGAAATGAATGGGGCCCCGCTGACGCTGCATCCTGTTCTCTTTACACATCCATGAGCTAATCCTCTTCACGGAGTCGGCCGCCATGTTTTAGCCCAGAGCGGACAAACCAAACTGTGGCTCTAGATAGGGCCATTTGCGTCAGCCACCATAGTTCTCCTACACACTTGACACACGGAAGAAGTTTAAGTTGGTTGCAGATTGCAGCCAGCTAGATGCCACCAAATCCTACACACTGCACCTTTAAACGAGAAATTGCAGCATGTGTTTATCTATCAGAGATGTATTAGGATATTAAGGGGATTTCTAGTGGGCTGTGGGTGTAAAATACAAGCTATATGGAGCTGTGATGTCTTGCGTTTGAACCAGGCCTCCCTCTCCTGTCATTCTCAACTGTCCAATAAAGGCAAAATTTCCCCCTCCATAAAATATATGTTATATAATGGTCATTTTGTGCTATTATACACAGACATCTTTTACTTGTTTTGATCTCTTTGTGGCGCCCACAGACTTATAAAATGTATGTTGTGTTTTTGCAGGACTGAGTTGAAATAATGTAATATACATTTGCATAACTCATAACATACTCTTTCTTTCCAGTGAGTGTGGGCGCGTCAGCGTAGGCTGGGAATGTACTGCCGTGTCTCCTGACACTGAGTCATTAGTAATTATACAATCATGGTTGGGATATTT